>OU426854.1:7185408-7200408 GCA_911387685.1 Dolichovespula media
TCATCACGTACTCGTTCTTGCTGAAACACTGACTGCACTTGTCGCACTTCGTACCGAACAATCTGAAACGTTCAATACGAGAAAAATATACTTCATAAGTATGACTATTCATAAATATATGTATAGTATATATATATATATATATATATATATATATATATATATATATGTATGTATGTATATAGTGTTTGATTAATTAATATTCATATCGTGTATTTATCGATTGTAATTATTGAACGAAAACTTTCTGACGATAAAGTTAATTCGATTTTTCTTTTATTTTTCATCACTTTTCACTTAATTTTTGTTCTTTGTATTTTTTCAGGTTTTGTTTCTTTTTTTTTTTTTTTTAGATCGTAAGGACTACGAGAGAGAAGAGGAGCCTAGGAGCTTCTGTGCGATCTGGAGAGAAAAAAAAAAAGAAAAGAAAAATTATTTCGGTCTCGAGAGAAGATCAATTGTTGTTTAAAATCGAATTAAATTAACTTTTCGTTCGGTCTCTACGCATGATCATGATCGATTAGCGGATCGATCATAATTATCGAATATAAAACGTATGTACGCGACGTTTGAAACTATCTAAATGTTGAAATTAATCAGATATTAATTTTGATGAATTATTATCACGTACTTCCTCAATCATAAATTCATAATCTCGACGAAGGAACGTTCGAAAACAGAAAAAAATATTCTACGGAATTTAATTCGGGTATCGTTGGTAGGATCGATCGATCGATCGATCGATCGATTAAATGAAAAAAGATTTCTCGTTGAATCAATTACGCCCGAGTTAGACTGCCTAAGTTTCATCGTAATCGATGATTTGCGTTGGCAAATCGATGATACCTATTGTTGGTTATCACAGTCGATGTAATTAATTCAAAAAAAAAAAAAAAAGGAAAGAGAAAAACAAATCTGAAAACGATACTTGTGACTCAATTAGGTGTAATAAAAATAAAGCAAGTCGACAAATTAAGTTTATTAGAGAGATATATCGATATTTTTTTCTAAATTTTTCTTCTGAAATTTTTTCTTCTGAAAATACGATGAATCGTGCCGATGTTTAAACGTTATGAAATTTTATAAAATTTGTAAAGAGATAGATAGATAGATAGATAGAATACAGTGATAGGAAGAAGCCATGAATACATTCAATAATTTTCATCTTTCGAGAAATAAAAAAAATAAATATATATATATATATAGACGTTATCGGAATATGTTGAAACTATCATGAAAATACATATATTTATCGTTCAATACTCCCATCTACTTTGCAAATATGGCTTATGATGTATAATAGTTTGTGCTAGTACAGCCAATACGCTAGTACGAGAGAGAGAGAGAGAGAGAGAGAGAGAGAGAGAGAGAGAGAGAGAGATAGAGATAGAATATTTATCGGCGTTCATCCTAATCTCGATAGCATCCTAGGCTCTTTCTCTCTCTCTCTCTCTCTCTCTCTCTCTCTCTCTCTCTCTCTTTCGCTCGTTTCCCATAAGTTATGATACACTTCAATATCTGATAGTGCAACGCGAAGCGAAAGCGAATCGCGTGGGTGGCTCTCATGCAAGCTCATAATCCCAACCGAACGTTTCACATCGACTCGAAATATATATATATATATATATATATATATATATATATATATATGACTCGGCGGCGGTCTTCCTAATATTCTTACACGTCTCCCCCCCCCCCCAGCCCGCCGAACCCTGCAATAACCTTTCGCATATATTTTCATGAAAATATCGTAATAATATCGAAGTATAGAAACGATAAACATAAACCCGGTTTTGTTGTATTAAACGTGGATAGGACGATACTTTATATACGTTCACGACGCTTTATGGCATTTTCGTTAACTTCGCTTCGTTTAGAAAATCGATTTTGTAATCGGAAAGTGGAAAAGTGGATTCGGTGGGTTGGGTGAGTAGGGAGGGGGGATGGCAGGTGAGGGGTGGTGATGGTGGTGGTGGTGGTGGTGGTGGTGATAAGGGACCGGTTGATGAACCTCGTAGTAATATCGAATATTATAGAATATTCTATGGTACGGATACGTACGGATACGTACGTATCTATGGTACGTTTCTATGGTATACTTACGTATACCCTTAAGAACTTATACCCATAAGAAAAAAATCTATACGGGGAAAAAATTTTCTCTTCGTTACAGCGTAAGCTTGATAGATTTTCTTTCTTTCTTTTCTTTTCTTTTCTTTTCTTTTTCTTTTTTTTTTTTTTTTTCTTTAAATTTTCTTCTTTTGGGAACAAACAATTTTATTTACGAACGTTTATTCGACGATCGGGGAAGGAGGGAAGAAAAAGGATTTTTTTTTCGTTTTTCTCTTCTTTTGTTTTCCATCGAACGAAAATACAACGACCGATCTCTTTCGATCGAATGGAAGGGAATTTCAATGCGGCGAGGTGGGGTGGAGGGTGGAGGGTGGTTTGCTTCTTTTTCATTTTTTTTCTTGCTCACTACGAAAGCGACCAACGCCCGTCGTGATAATTTTTTTTCTTTCTTTCTTTTTTTTTTGCGTGTTAAATAAACGAGAGACGATAAAAGGAAAGAGAGAAACAATGGCAAAACAAACACGGATATCTAAATGCGAATTATCAATCGTAGATCAAAGATCAAACATACTTTTCTCTCTTTTTCTTTTCTTTTCTTTTCTTTTTTTTTTATTTACCTTTCCCTTTAATCGCCGCAAGAGCAAAAATTATTATTGCAATTATTTTCTTTTTCTTTTTTTTTTTCTAAACGAATAATCGCTAACTCGCAAATGGTTGTAAGAGAATGATTTCTTTTCTTTTTTTTCTTTTTTTTTTTTTTTGATAGAATAAATCGATCGACAACAAACATTATCGTTCGTGCTAATCGCAATCTAAATTCACAAAAATAGGGATGATCTTTCGTTTTTATTATTCGTGTAGCTAACGAAACGTCGAGTAGAATCGAGAGACTGACTGACTGACTGAATGACTGACTGACTGACTTACTGACTGACTTACTGACTGAGTGAAAGGTAGATAGATAGATAGATAGATAGAGAGAGGGAGAGAGAGAGAGAGAGAGAGAGAGAGTAAGAGAGAGAGAGAGAGAATGAGAGTGAGAGAGAGAGAGAAAGAAATGAGCTTGCTTCTCTCGTTTTGACTTTTCTGACTAAGCGACAGGGACAACAAACAAGCTAACCGGCGAATGTCGTGACTACGAGTGAATTCAACGTCGACCGGATATGCCAGTCTCTCTCTCTTCTCTCGTTCGGCCTTCCCGAAGGCGTTTTCGACGTTTGACGGATCAATGCAAATAAACGTTCTGTCCCCGAACGGGGAGAAAAATATTTGGTCCACGTCGTCTTCGAAATCGTACCTGCCAGAAAAAGAAAGAAGGAACATAGAGGGAGGGAGAGAGAGAGAGAGAGAGGGAGAGAGAGGGAGAGAGAGAGAGAGAGAGAGAGAGAGAGAGAGAGAGTGAGAGAGAAAAAAAAGAGGGGAGAAGAAGTTCGACGAGAGAAAAATAGGAATTCGTGTGTGTGTGTGTGTGTGTGTGTGTGTGTGTGTGTGTGTGTGAGAGAGAGAGAGAGAGAGAGAGAGAGAGAGAGAGAGAGAGAGAGCAAAGAGTAAGAAGAAGAAAAAAAAAGAAAAGGAAAGAAATACTCCCGTTTGCTCACCCCTCCCTCCCCTCCCCTCCCCTCCCCTACTTCACCCCCGTCGAAAAAGTACACTCCGCGAGTGGGTGCACGTTGATGAAAAAAAAAGGAAGAAGAGGAAGAAGTAAAACGAGAAGAAAAAAAAGTGACGTAAAAGATCTTTGTTTCTTCGTCGCGATGTAAACACATCGAAGACGAAGAATAAGAAGAAGAGGATGAAGAAGATGAAGAAGATGAAGAAGATGAAAAAGAAGAAGAAGAAGAAGAAGAAGAAGAAAATATCTCGTACGCTGCTTCAAGTTCCTTTCTTTTTTCCCGCCATTTAAATTCGATCGGTCGCTAATGGCGGCTGCGTCCGATTTGGCACGATTTCGTTCTATTTAAATAGAAATCTAATCGAGAAAAGAAACGCGTCGTAATTAGTTTTCCAATTCAAATGGAAGAGAGAGAGAGAGAGAGAGAGAGAGAGAGAAGACGATTTCACATTTTTGATTTCCATATTTTTCGATTGAAATAAGAACAACGTGTCACCGAAATCGATCGAGATGATTTTATCGAACGATATGGATAAAATCATTTGCGATAACGTGAAAATATGATACGTAATTTTATGGTTTGTCGAGGAGTAATACATTGTGAAGAAATATTGTAAGTGAATTTAGTTTAGAATTTGGCGAATTTGAAAAATAAAATATCGAATGTTGAATAATATGTACGATAGAAATGATGATACGACGTGGGTTATCACTAGTATCGATTATTACAAAATATGATGCGTACAAATGAGAAAATAAATAAATAAATAAATAAAATACACACACATATATGTATGTATATAACGTATTAAAAAAAAAAAATATACCGATAGATAATTGCTATAGAGTATATCGATACGTCGATACATCGACTTTATTATACTATAACGTAAAGTTTTCATTTCGATTCAATTTCAACTCGTTTTTCGATAACACCTACCCCTAATTAGATCACGATATCATTCTACGAAGACAAATACCACCAAAAAACCCGCTCTCCCCTCGCCGCGTATTTCTATCTTTGCTAATTCGTACGATTTCGTTCGGAAGAGCTTTGAGGAGGGAAAGGGGGAGAGGAAAAAAAAAAAAAAAGAGAAAAAAGGAAAAGGACGACAAAAACGAGGAAAAAAAAAGGGAAAAAGAAGAGACAGACAGACAGACAGACAGACAGACAGACAGACAGACAGACAGACAGACCGAGAGAGAGAGAGAGAGAGGGAGAGAGAGAGAGACAGAGAGAGAGACTACTGTCTCCCGTCGAAAGCATCGATCCGTCGTCGGTTTTAATTCCGCAAGCTCGGCGCGAGCCGACGTTACACTGCGCTCTTTTTTCTACCCCCTTTTTCTTGTTCTGTTCTTCGTTCTTTTTCTCCCTTCTTTCATTTTTCTTTCTTTCTTTATTTCGTTGGATGCGAGTTGCACGCGCGAATCCTCCGCGCACATGTTCCTTCTCCCGAACACGTTGCATACCTACATTACGCGAGGATACGAAGACGAAGACGAAGACGAAGACGAAGACGAAGACGTAGACGAGGACGAAGACAAGAAGAGACGAAACGACGAGAGACGAGAGAGACTTTTCGTTTCGTTTCGTTTCGTTTCGTTTCGTTCCGTTTAGTTTAGTTCGGATTGGTTTTTCGTTTCGAACGAAACAGGACGACTCGATCGGAGTTTATATGGCGTTTGTTACTCGTTGGCTACGGGTTCACAGATAAAAATACTTCGCAGTCTCACACAAACACATACACGCACTCTCTCTCTCTCTCTCTCTCTATCTATCTATCTCTCTTTTTCTCACGCATACGCATCTCATTTTTTTTTCTCTCTTCCCTTTTCATTTCCTTTTCTTCCTTCTCTCTTTTATTCCACGAGAATGCGTTTCTTTATTCCTTTTCAATCCCGGTCACAGCCTCCTCGTACGACGTCCTATCGCGTGTTACCAGTGTGTGTGTGTGTGTGTGTGTGTGTGTGTGTGTGTGTGTGTGTGTGTGTGTGTGTGTGTGTGTGTTATGTATATATTTATGTATGCATATATGTGTGTATCTATGCAAGTGTGAGAAAACGTGAGAGAGATAGAAGAGAGAGAGAGAGAGAGAGAGAGAGAGAGAATGTAGCGGGTTCACTCTGACAAGAGGGACAGTTTTGCATTAATTACCATACCGCAGACTTCGATCGGGATTCGTGCGTAAGCCTTCCACCTTTTTTCCTGGAATTCGTGAACGCGTATCTTTCTCTTTCTATACTATCTTTTTCTTTCTTTTTTTGTTGCTCTCTCTCTCTCTCTCTCTTTTTCCCTTTCCACCATCGTCATCGCCACCATCAACACCACTCGCCAATGGGTACACCAGCTACAACGCTACTATTATCGGCAGCAACCATGGATTTTATGACGGTGGATCGTAAAAAGGAATAATACGAAAACCGATAACGATACTGAGTAGAAAGAAAGAAAGAAACGAAACGAGAGAGAGAGAAAGAGAGAGAGAGAGAGAGAGAGAGAGAGAGAGAGAGAGAGAAATAAGGAGAAAGAGAAAGAAAGATATGAGAAAAAATAAGAAAAAGTGAGGGATAGAATGCATGTATATTTTGCATGTATATATATATATATATATAATATATATATATATTATTGTGTGTGTGTACGTCTGTTGTGTGTTGTGTACGTTGTGCGGGTCAATGTGTATGTTTTCGAGGAATAACTATTTCGTGGAAGGGCTTTTTAGGGATTACTTTTTAAAGGGTTGCAAAAGTCTCCTCTCAAAGTCTCTTAATTTTAGATAGATATAGATATAGAAATAGATATATAGATAGATAGATAGATAGATAGAGAGAGAGAAGAATATTTTTGTGTAATTAGTTCTTCTTCTCATTTTTTTTCTTTTTTGATGTTCTTGTTTTATTATCGTTATCATTATCATTATCATTATTATCATTATTATTATTATTATTATTATTATTATTATTATTATTATTATTATTATTATTATTATTATTGTTAAAACATTTTTTTTTTGTTCAGCATGCACCGTATCATCCCCTATTCTTCCTCTCACCTGACGTAATCTCCCTTGCAGTACGTCTTCCCGTCGCGTACGAAGCAGGTGCAATGCTCGTCCAAAAATTGCTGACACTCGGCACACTTCAAACAGGCAGCATGCCACTCGAGATTAGGCGCCACCCTCAATATCCACTGGTCGTGAATTCGTCCACCGCAACCAACGCAATGCGAGCTACGTCCTTCTGAAAATGAACAAATGTGTTTTAAACCGATTAAATTTCTTTTCTTTATCCTTTCTTTATTTTTCATTTCTTTTTATATTTTTTTTTTCCTTTTTTTTTGTTTTTATACTCGTTCGCGCAAATATGTCCTATGATTGAAATGAACGGATTAATTTTCTTTTTTTTTTTTTTTTTTTTTTTTTTTTTTTTTTTTTTTTTTTTTCTTTTAGCACAGATATTTTTCGACGCGATCCAACTCTCGTCGTTGTAATTAACATAAAATTATTTAGGTATACCTACGCTCGCGCGCGCGCGCGCATGTGTATGTGTGTTTAAAAAACATTAACTTTCAGGATATAAATTAATTAGCGTAGATAAGGGCGATGGTTAAGTATTAAAAATGATACATAAAGGAGACGATATTAAGAAAGAAATGAAATTATTGCCATAACGTTATAAATAGACGTTTCAACGAGCAATTAAAAATGGTATATAATATCGTTATTTAATTAACGTATTTATACGAGATCACGATTTTCCTTTAACGTGCGAGCGATAAAATTCAAATAATCGATAATTTCGATCGACTATCGCAATAATCGAGAGCGTTTAAAACCTCCCACCACCCCACCCTCCTGCCCCCTTATTATTCTTACGACTCTCCTTCGTTATATCCATCGTACGGATCACGACGATATCGTTCGATCCCGCGAAATTCGATATATCATCTCACTTCGAGGAAAGAATCGAATCGTTTCGTTCCGTCGATCACGAGAAACGATTAGAACGAATACAAAGGATCTATATCGATCTTGTCTATCGTATTATTTACCTGTCGATTATATCACGGCCACGTTCGTTCGTCTCGTTATAAACCACGAGCGACTACGCTTTATTATTAAAAAAAAAAAAAGAAAAAAAAAAAAAACGACGAAACCAAATAAAAAGCTTTAATGATGAAAAGGTAAGCGAGAATGAGACGAGTATACGAGCGATTTTGTTATTATGTTGTAGTATATTTATGCGATCGATGGATCGGATCTACGGAAAGTGTGTACTTTCGTACGTACGTATGTATGTATGTATGTATGTATGTATGTACGTATGTATGTACGTATGTATATATGCATGCATGCATGTATGTACGTACGTACGTACGATGACGGATTTATCGAATGGCGAATTACTTTCAACGCTCTCTCCCCGCCTTCCTCCTCCCACCCCCCTCATTTAACTGCTCTCGCATTAATCGTTATCGGATTTATTCCGATCGAGCGATTTTAATTAAATGATCCAAATGGGAATGGAACGAAGGAGGAAGGAATGGATTTGCTTTAAGTATTATCTCTAAGAAGTTGTTCGACGATGAAGATGAAGACGACGTCGATGATCATCGACCGACGGTATATGATTTTATTCAATTTACTTCTTCGAACATCGTCGAAGGAGTTTAAACGGACGTCCTTTACCCCCTCCCCTCCAACTCCCAATCCCTCCCCTCCTCATCCCCCGAACCACCACCCTTCTAATACGCTATATCAAAACATCCTATGCCACGTTGTGTATCACGTTTTTCTTCGACTCCGCCATTACTACGATCGATAACTCGCCCCCTCCACCCCCTCCACCTTTCCCCTCGCCTTCTCCCTAGCTTCTACGAGACGATAATATTCTACAACGATACATTCTACCCTCTCGAATGATAGTCTTCTTCTTTTCCTTCGAACAATTATGCGATCGCAACGAATAAATCGTATTGGATTTATTCGAGGATAATTTGATAATTTTAATCGTTAATTCGTTCGTTCGTTCGATTATTTTTCTCTTTCTTCCTTGTAAACCCTCGTACACGGAAAGAAAAGGGGGAAAGAAGTGAAGAACGAAGGAGAAAGTACGTACGCACGAACGTTTTTTAAACGAAACGATCGTTTAAGATCGGTAATTAATGGAATTTTTTGAATTTTGAAATTTTTTATGGAATTCTTTTTATGGAATTTTGAAGGATAATAATGTGTTTCGGAGAAAAGGGGGATAATTCTCTCGACTGAATTTTGAATTTCGAATCGTATTCGTTACGACGAACGAGATCCTTTTTAAGTTCTCGGACAAATATCGTTAGGAGGATTTCTTTCGAATCGATCGTTTAGCGTTTGCTTCCGAAGGGCAAATAACAATGACAAAATTTCTACGACGTGGATATCCTTTTGTTTCTTTTTATTTTTCAATTTTTTTTTTTCGAGACTCTGTGCTTCGTTAAAATTCCTCGATGTAAAGTAAGTCCGGTTATATCGGATCTATCGAAGGTTTTAAGAAAATTTTTTCGATTAACAATCTTGCTCGTGTTACGGGGGAGAGAAAAGAAGAAAAGTGAAAATTAGAAAAAAAAAAAATAAATAAATAAAACGAGAAGACCAAACGCGTCGAGTATTACGGGGAAACGAAAAGATATAAAAAATATTGATTATTTTTAACGAATATAAAATTATATTTTAACACAGGCTCAAGTACTCAAGAACGAACGGGAGGGTAGGATTATTATTGTTCCAATAAGAAGGTTGAGGAGTGCTGTGTCACGACGTTGTCACCTTTTTCTAACGATTCTATTCGATTCGATTCGATTCGATTCGATTCGATTCGATTCGAATCCTCTTCCTCTTCCTCTTCCTCTTAATTATTTTCGATACGTACGCACAAGGATAAAGAAAAACGGGAGAAGGGGGGTGAAAAGAAGAGGAATAAACGAGAAAGAGAGAGAGAGAGAGAGAGAAAATCAAGCCTTAGAAAGAGTAGAGCGAACAATTACGAACGACTCTATCCTTCGAAGTTAGATACGTGTATATGTCGGTTCCATTCTTCAAAAAATTCTATACTCACGAACTTCGAACTTGTACGACGTTGGACACGTTGTCGTTGAGAAGAAAATAATACAAAAAAAAAAAAAACAAAAAAAAAAAAGAAGAAAGAAAAAGAATAATAAGGAAAGAAAAATAAGAAGAGAACACCGAAAAAAATACGAACAAAAAATAGAACGACACCAGTCACTGAATCGATGCAGAAGGAGACACGATTTATGAAGAGAAAGAGAGAGAGAGAGAGAGAGAGAGAGAGAGAGAGAGAGAGAGAGAGAGACAGATAGACAGAAAAAGAGACAGATAAACTGACAGAAAAAGAGAGAAGAATAAAGAAGAGAGTGGAACGAAAGAGTGAGATTGTATGTACGAGAGTGTGTGTGAGAGAGAGACAGAGAGAGAGAGAGAGAGAGAGAGAGAGAGAGATTGAGAAAGAAAGAAGATGATAAGAATAAGAATAAGATGATTCGAAGTAGGATGCTGGAGGAGCCACAGCATCGGCAGTGGTGGCTGCGCCACTGCGGTCGAGCGCTTCCGAAATTAGCTGCCGTTTTCTCGGGACGCGTTTGCGCCGCACCGCGGAGGCGTCCGCGTTGCCGAAGAAATGCCGACGAGAAGGATAGAGAGAGAGAGAGAGAGAGAGAGAGAGAGAGAGAAAATAGAGAGAGAAAGATAGAGAGAGAGAGAGAGAGAGAGAGAGAGAAAATAGAGAGAGAAAGATAGAGAGAGAGAGAGAGAGGTAAGGGTGTAGACATGGGCGGTTCTTGATGCATGAAAAGGGGCTTCGAAACTCCGCCCAGGGGAAACCGGATGCCGAAACT
Source organism: Dolichovespula media (assembly GCA_911387685.1). Taxonomy (NCBI): domain Eukaryota; kingdom Metazoa; phylum Arthropoda; class Insecta; order Hymenoptera; family Vespidae; genus Dolichovespula; species Dolichovespula media. The sequence goes on from OU426854.1 coordinate 7,195,983, forward strand.
CCATCGGAGTCGGCGCTTCAACGTTCCTGCGCGAGTTTCGCGCAGATTCCGTCGAGAGATAACAAGACGATCGACTAGAACGTGTCTCTCTCTCTTTCTCTTTCTTCTTCGTATTCGTATTCGTCGTCTTCGTCTTCGTATTCGTATTCGTATTCGCATTCGCATTCGCATTCGTATTTCTCGTATTTTTCGTCTTCGTCTTTGTCTTATTATCCATCTCACGAACGTGCTTTAAATTTTTCCCTCGTGCGATTTAACCACTCCCATATAAATCAGATCCGTCATAACCCGCTGGCTCTTACGGATTTTCGTCAAATCAAACGATTCGCTTGGATTTCATGTCTTTACGTAGAATTTAGATTGGTCGTACGTACATACGTTGTTACTCGAGAGTTTTGTTATAACGTTGGACGGTTTTTTTTGTTTGTTTGTTTGTTTGTTTGTTGTTGTCGTTGTTTTTTTTTCCTCTCACGAACAACGGAAACGTCGTTTTTATATTATCCGCGATTTTACGACGACTATTTCATTTTGAGTAAGTTTTCCATCCATCGAGGGTTACGTTTGGCTAACGATATATATTGTACATCTATATATATATATATATATATATATATATATGTATATATATGTATCTACTTGTTGGCTTCTATTAAAAGTTTTAGAGCGAGTCTCGATAGATAGAGATTTCTTAGCGATAACAAGAGGATCGATTAGAACGAGTCTCGAACTCGCGCTTTAAACTTTCCCCAGTGCGATTAGAGCACTTCGATGAAACGAAGGAACAGCTGGTTTTCATTGAAATTCATCTTATCATATTACAAAATTAAATCTTTATCGTTAGAAATTAGATTTTGTATATCGTATCGTAAGGTTTTATATCGTTAGAAATTTTACGAGCTAGGAGACTAGACGGGACTTATGTTCACGGATAAAAATTACCGTTTACGCTTGATTTTTTTTTTTCTTTTTTTTACATATACGGTACGAAAAGTTATATCTTTATATTATCTATGTATTATTCGATCTCATGACTAATTTACGACGTACGTACGTACGTATACGTAGATTTAGGTTCAATATTTGTCCACGATATAGGTATCTATCTATCTACTCGTTTGCTTCTTTTATTTTTTTATTTTTTCTTTTTTCATTTTAATTTTTTTCGTTAATTTCAATTTCAATGATCCCGTTGTCATCCCGCTGTAACGAGGATTAAATCCCGTGGACAAGTATATATTTGCTCGTCCTGTAAAATTAATTGTACGTATTATTAGATGTAGTCAATATTTAACTACGATAGAGACGGACAAAAACTTTTTTTTGACTTATATTTTCTTTTTCTTTAAGGAATATTTTTTTTTTTTTCGTGATCACTTTGAAAATCAACAGCGTATCCACTCGTCCGTTGATATTCGTTCGTACACGTATTAGGATTAACATTTGTCTATGAACATATATATATATATATATATATATATATATATTTACACCTACGTATATATATAGACGTACCCTCGTGTCTTCTATTTCTTTGAAATAACGACAGTAAATGGATGTGTTTATGCGTGCCGTTAATTAACGTGAATTATAATATTTAATTAATTTTCTAAATAGAAATTATAATACAACATAAATATACACATATATATATATATATATATATATATATTTGTAATTACTTAAAATATATGCATATATATATATATATATGTATATATTTTAAGTAATTACAAATTATTTCTTTCGCAAAGGAATAAATTTTGTTTTTCAATATTAATTATTTTTAATAAACTAGGTATATATATATATATATATATATAAATATATGTATATACATAAAATAAACAAAAAAATAAATAAAAAAATAAATAAAACAAAGGCAAAAAAGTATTATTAAATAACGTGTTAGGGTATACATTTCCAATATTATTTCTAATGGTATTTCGATATCACACCGATAGCAAGAATATGACCGTAGAGTTATTAGTAAATTATGTCTCTCCCCCTCCAATCCTCTTCTCTCTCCTTTTCTCTATTTCTTTTCCTTCTCTCTCTCTCTCTCTCTCTCTCTCTCTTGAATGTACCAAAAATCTTTTTCTTTCTCAGCGATAGGATCGAGCCGGTTTTGTTTGGAACGTAGAAATCGTGTATCTTTTTGTGGATACCGAAACGATCCGTGCGCGCGCGCGCGCGCGCGGGTTTTCTTCCCTTTCCCCCATGTCGGCCGCGTCTCCGTAGAGTTCGGCCGATAAAAAAGTCCGACCACCAGAGGATTTCTACGTAGTAGGGGGACGACACCGTCGGCCAGGGAGCACGTCGTATACAAAAACGTAAAACGGTCTCTCTCTCTCTCTCTCTCTCTCTCTCTCTCTCTCTCTCTCTCTCTTTCGGATGCTGTGTGTCGTCATAAATTCACGCCTGACGTCTGACGATTTGTACGACAAGCTCGCGCGGTCCCTCTCTACCCCCACCCCCTCTCCAACCCCTCCCGCCCACCCGCCCCCCCTCCACCGTCTCACTCGAGGGTACGTGCACAATTTTTTTGGTTTTCTTCCTTTCCCTTTGTTTTTCTCCCTTTTTTTTTTTTTTACGTTTTCTTTCCTCGATTTTTTCTTCGTTCATTTATTTATTTGTTCGTTCGTACGTCTTTTTTTTTTTTTTTTATTTACAACAATACTCTCATCATCCCCCATTAGGTTCTTTCCTTTCCTTTTTGTTTTTTTTATTTCCATGCCGGAAACGATTCTTTCGTCGAGAACGCGACGAAAGTTGCGTCGCGACAGAAGGACGAAAAGAATATAGGAATGATGAGCGAATGGAGAGAGGGAAAATATCGTTTTTATTTATTTTTTTCTTTTGATATATTTGTCCTCCATTTTTCATTATCGCGGGTTATTGAAATATTTGGTGATTGCAAGAAAAGTTGATAGATATGTCTGATCATTATCAATCCATCTGTCTCTTCTCTCTCTCTCTCTCTATCTATCAATCCATCCATCCATCCATCCATCCATCCATCCATCCATCCATCCATCCATATATCTATCTCTTTCTCACTTTAATTAATAAATTCTCGATAAAATAAACCGTCCAAACCGAACGAAAACAAGCAAATAATTGCCGCAAACGTCCGTTAGCGGGTTTCGAAATAGCCTTACAAAAATAAAGACAGTGAGAGTGAGAGTGAGAAAGAGAGAGAGAGAGAGAGAGAGAGAGAGAGAGAGTGAGAGTGAGAGTGAGAGAGAAACCCCATCCCTCAAAAAAAGAAAGAGAAAGAAAGAAAAGAAAGAAAGAAAAATGGAAGTGAAAAGCAAGGCCACGCGCGTTTCGCGTTTCCCCGGCTAAACTAAAAAAGGTAGAAAATATATATATATATATATATATATATATATATATATATATTTTTCTCCTCTCCTTTCGATACGAGCGGTAAGACAAAACGCATCATCCTTTTTCTTTTTCCTCTTTCGATGGAACGCGTGCGACCACCATGAAAATTCTCCAGAAGGATAAGGTCGGTGGTGTGGGAATAAAGGAAGGAAGGAAGGAAGGAGAAGGAAAATACGTGTGTAGTAAGAGAAAGGGAGGAAGGTGTTCGAGGGAGGAAAGAAGAAGACACAGATAGCCAGAGAGAGAGAGAGAGAGAGAGAGAGAGAGAGAGAGAGAGAGAGATGAGGACAAGGTCGGTCAGGATCAAAGGGAATCAAGTAAGGGAAAAGAGAGAAAGAGAGTATCATTTTATAAGTGTGTAGATACGTGTGAGTAAGAATGAGAGAGAGAGAGAGAGAGAGAGAGAGAGAGAGAGAAAGAGAGAGAGAAAGAGAAAGAGAGAGGGAGAGAGAGAGAGAGAGAGAGAGAGAATGCGTCGGCGTCCCATTAGCTTCCAGAGACGACGAGACACCACTTCGTATCTCCCGTATGTTTTCTATCTCTCACTCTCTCTCTCTCTCTCTCTTTCTTCTTTTAAGCTGGTCGTGCGTACCAGACCAGATACACACACCACACACACACACACACACACACACACACATATATATATATATACACGCATATGGTTCAAGGGTGGTACCATGCGTGTAATCGAAGCTTCTTTACGCGCCGCATAAATAAGGAACGTCCGAGTATCCGAACGCGTACTTATACTCCTTTTCTTCGAACAACCCCCACCCCTCCTCATCCTCATCCTCCTACTCATTCTCCTACTCGTTCTCCTCTACCGGGCCTCCCTTCTCCCTCCCACCTACCTCTATCACCATCTACCATACAGTGTTCACCCATTTCGTGACAACCCTGTTTGTATTTTCGGTGCCGACCGAAAAAAACTCCTCCTCCTCCTCCTCCTCCTCCCTACCACCCACTTATGTAAATACATAAGTATTACGTAAATACGTATTACGTTCGATTGTTGTTATTTGTAATGGTCTAC
>OU426854.1:7202908-7205408 GCA_911387685.1 Dolichovespula media
TTCTCTCTCTCTCTCTCTCTCTCTCCAACCCCAACCCTTAACACCCTTCCTTCCCCGTTGTCACCTCATTTCTTTGTCTATGTAAACCTTTTTTCTTCTTCTTCCTCTTTCTCTCTTACTTTCTTTTTTATTTTCTTCTTCTTCTTCTTCTTCCTCCTCGAAAAAAATCAAAAAAAAAAAAAAAAAAAAAAAGAAAAAAGAAAAGAAATGAGGGAATAAAAGTGGCCGTGGTCTCTTAATCTACGATACGTTTCGTTCGTTATATACGAGAGATAGAGAAACCGAATGGTTGTTTGTTAGTTTGTTTGGTTTGTTTGGTTTGTTGGTAAATGGTAATGGTCCGGTGGGAACGATAACGATGAACGATTATGAATCGTGATTTTTACGATCAACGATTGGGATTGTATCGTAGCTCGATATCGAAAGACGTAATCGAGACTCGATCGGGGTTTAAATCAAATGTTAGAAACGAGACGATCGATGAGCTTGAAATAAGCGATTTTCGATCCATCTATTTACTCGAGTACGTATATACGAGGGTGTGTTTAGGTTAAACGAGGCCGCCTAAATATTTTCGTTGTTCTTTTTTCTTTTTTATGATACTTTGAATGGTTTATTAAAAAGAGATATGTTATGAATAGTTCATATATATATATATATATATATATATATATATAAAATGTTATAATGTTATGTATGTTATATAGGCAGCCTCCTTTAGCTGAAACACCCTGTATATTTATATATATAAAATTTATTTTAAGTCAGTCGAAATATTTTCTATGAGTAGAGGTGTAAGAGGGAAGCATACAAAAAAAAAAGAAAAAAAACAAGAAGAAAAGAATAAAAGAGAAAAATAAAATTCCGTTGGGTATTTCAAACGCAAAGCTGGTTTGAGAGAACATGAGAAAATGTTAAGGGAGAAAGATGAGAACGGAGAGAGGGGGTGGGGTGGAGTAGGGGTGGAGGTTATAATATTCTTAAGCAGTTGTATTAAATTTTTACAAATATTTAGTAATATTTAATTTTTAGTAATATTTCTTTTCTCCTTTTTTATATACGTATAGAAGAGACATATATGTGCATTAAGAAAAATGTGAGATGTTTGTTCGAAGAAGAAAAGAAACAAAAGGATAAACCAAACGAAACAAAGATGAGAGAATAAGAGAAGAGATGTACATAGAGAGAGAGAGAGAGAGAGAGAGAGAGAGAGAGAGAGAGAGAGATCGTGCAAGGGTACATACGATCTTATATAAGAATGATTCAAAAGTAGAATACATTGTCTATCACCTATGTACGATATAAATTCAAATAAAAAAGAAAAAAATATTTTTCACGTTGATAAGAAGAATATACCGTGTGCCATTGGATACGTCAAGAGTTTCTAAAAAAAGGAAAAAAATCGAGAGAGAGAGAGAGAGAGAGAGAGAGAGAGAGAGAGAAGTAAATCGATTTTAAAATATCGTTCTCGAAACTTTTCTTCTACCCTCCCCTTCCACCTCGAACTCCAACGCCCCCTCCAACCCCCTACCGAGTTATTACGAGATTAAGATGATATTTCAGAGGGTGGATAAGAAGAAAAAACAAACGAAAAAAAATTAAGAAAGAAGAAAGAAAAGAAGAAAGACGAAAGAGAGAAGAAGAGAAATAGGATATTATAAATATCATTGGTACGTAAAAGTTGAAATATAAAACGATAAACAAAATTTTTCGTTTCTTATCTATATATATGCACTAACGTGTGCAATACACACACACACACACACACACACACCACACCACACCACACCACACCACACCACACCACACGCGCACGCACACACACACACACGCGCACATATATATACATAAATATATATGAGCCATTGATTTTAAAAGTGGGACAAGTCTATTTTATGTTATTGCTTTTAAAGAAGAAACAAAAACGTAAGTTTTATCTTCAATTCGTAATAATAATTAGCTTTAACTATTTTCGTTATTTTTCTTTCTCCTTTTTTCTTTTTCTTTTTTCTTTATTTTTTTTCACACACAAAATGAGACCTGCCGCCCCTACCAGCCTTAAAAATCAACACGTCTCGTGTATATACGAGACTTTTTGTCCTTTTTTTTTTGTTTCAATATAAAAAGAAGAAGTATAAAAAGAAGAAGAAGAAGATCAAATTGATGAAAAACAAAGATGAGATAATAAGAGAGAAAGTCTGATAAATATATACATACAAACACACATGTGTACATACATACATACATACATACATACATACATACATACATATATATATATATACATATACATACATACATACACGCACACAAATGAACAAGAGATCGTTGGAGTGTGCAGTTATCGATAAAAGAGTAGATGAAAAAAAGAATAAGAATGAGAAGAGGACGAAGAGGGTACGAGGACGAGGACGAGGACGAGGACGAGGACGAGGATGAGGACGAGGATGAGGACGAGGACGAGGACGAGGACGAGGGTGAGGACGAGGATGAGGATGAG
>OU426854.1:7207908-7227908 GCA_911387685.1 Dolichovespula media
CGTAGAGGGATCATTAAAATGATAAGAACAAACGAACGAAACGACGACAAAAATAAAAATGAACGAAAGTAACGGAAAGGGGACAAGAGGAGGAAGAATGAAAAAACGAAAAAGAAAAAGAAAAAATAAGGAAATATAAGTACATTTACCCTTTATCTCAACGAAAATGAGTTACATGTTAAACGATTGAAGGGAAATACATACCAAGGTTATATAGTCAAGATAAATAAAACCAGAGAAATGAAAAGAAAAAAAACCAAAGAAAAGAAAATAAAAGAAAAGAAAAAAAAAAAATATATATATATATATATATATATATATATATATATGCAATATAATATACAATATCTAATCCATATATTAAATATCAGCCGTCAAAATCGATTTTAATAGACAGAAAGCAAGCTGCGATTGAAGTAAGCAATCTTGAATAAATGAAAACAAGTAAAGGCCCTTCCTTACCATTTATATCGTCCTAACTCCATCTCTCTTTCTCTTTCTCTCTCTCTCTCTCTCTCTCTCTCTCTCTCTCTCTCTCTCTCTCGTAGGCGTAACGGGTGCTTATAACGTTTGCACCTGACTAGTCGACGACAAGGACATATAAATGCAACGTTCTAACTGGTAGAAATCTTGGCGGCGGCCCAATTAGCAGTTATTCGTTATCTGATCGAACACATTGCAAAGAACTTTGTACGCGTATCGATATCCATACTATAGTAATTCGTTCCATCAAGTTACACACACGTACGTATACGCGTACATATTCACACACACAACACACACACACATATATATATATATATATATATATATATATATATATATATATATATATAGATACACACACACATACACATAGACACAAACTCGTATAGACGAGGTAAGTCGATCTTATGGAAGTTCGAAGATGATCGGTAAAGGTTTATACGACAAGGTGCAGAGTAGACGATGTTGGAGATGAAATTATGATATACGTACGTTTTATCGTGATTTTTCAATGATAAGAAAATAGATAGATAAATAGATAGATAGATAGATAGATAGATAGATAGATAGATAGATAGATAGATAGAGAGAGAGAGAGAGAGAGAGAGAGTCAATCATTACAGGATGCAAAGATAAGCGATAACGAAGTTAAGTTACTTTCGATATGCATCTTGGGTTTCTTAGAAAATCGAGTTCTTCGAAGTAAAACTCTTTTTGTTCTTTTTTCTTTTGTTTTTATTTTTTAATTCTTTTTTATTCTCTCTCTCTCTCTCTCTCTCTCTCTATATATATATATATATATATATATATATATATATCTTTCTTTCTCTCTTCATTGCTTCCATAAACAAAAAAAATTAATTAAGTTAATCCAACTAATCTCTCTGGACTTTTGTGTCGCCATTTCTAAGTTACGGAAAGTCGGTTAATTCGAGATTAACTTTAATCTGTCTTTTCCTTTCGTTTTTACTTTTATCTTTTTCTTTTTTTTTTTTTTTTTAAGTTAAAACGACACAGGGTACGTTACACCGAAATATATGTAAAATATAGTATAGATAATATACTTGGTGTATACGGTATATGGTATACGTACAAATTACAATTTTTCTTCTTCTCTCTCTCTCTCTCTCTCTCTCTCTCATCGATTCTAAAGAATAAATCATCAAAGAAATAAATCCGACTGATCTCAGTTTTCTGCGTTACCATTTCTTTTATTCATTTATTTTTTTTAATATAAATCATTCTATAATTTTTCACGAGATCAAAAAAAAAAAAAAAAAGAGAAAGAAAGAAAGAAAGAAAGAAAAAACGCAAAAAAAAAAGAATGAAAAACAAACAACACGATATCCGATTTGGTAAATGAAAATTGACATGGGTGTCACTGCGTTGACAGTAAGCAGAAGACGAAACCCCGAAAGAAGATGCGCGGCACTTTTTTGGGTGTCGGTTTGAAGGAAGAGAAAAAGAACAAGAGAGAGAGAGAGAGAGAGAGAAAGAGAGAGAGAGAGAGAGAAAGAAAGAAAGAGAAAAAGAAAGACAAATAGATAGATAGAAAAAGACGTTGAACATCGCGGGTTTATGGCTCATGGTCATCAAGTACGAGAGCCATTTGGTGTCAAGCACTCTCCCTTCGTCTCTCTCTCTCTCTCTCTCTCTCTCTCCGTATCTTTCAAAAAGAAGTCCAGAAGGCCCCCGCGAAGGGACTATAAGAAGAAGGACACCGGGAACGGGCTCGGCCATTCACCAACGTGAAACGTGAAGGAGGAGGATTGTAAAACGAAGCTCTTAAAGGGCAGAAAGTTTTCTTCCGTGTGTCCTCCGACGTCGGACTAAGGACGGCGCCAGGCTTCCTTTCCTTTCCTTTCCTTTCGTTCGTTTTACGACACGGAAAGAGAAAGAGAGAGAGAGAGAGAGAGAGAGAGAGAGAGATCTCGGCCCTCCGTCCGTCCTTCCATCTTAGGACCCACGTCATTAGTTCCCGTTTAACGATTAGGTAACCCTAGTTATATGGTCCTCCCAATTTTCCACGATAACTCTTACATTCAATTATTGCCGTTGATTCGTTTTCACTCTTACCATCGGTTCCGATGTTGTCGTTCGTGAAAAAAAAAAAAAAAAAGAAATTGCGAATTATACAGCCCATCGAGAAAAAAATTAAGCTGTCCGTGTGATGATTTCTCTTGGATTCTTTTATTTTTTTTTTTATTCTTCTTCTGTTGCTTTCTTTTTTGTTTATTTTTGTTTTTTTTTTTTTTTTCGATACTTCGATCAGATGAACTTGTCAAATCGAATTGGTTGTACATACCTCGCGAAGGATTAAAGAAAAGATTCGAACTAGTCGCGATAAATTGTCAGGGATAATCGTTCATCGTTCGTTTTCTATTATACCGATATCGTTAAGTTAATCAACGCGACATTTTCTTCGTTATTTCGATCGAGACATCTTTTGATCGATATTGCATGTATCAGAAGGACGAGAGACTTTCGAAACTTGAAAGGATGAATTTTCGTAGAAATTTGTATGGACATTTCGATCGACGTATTTTACAATAGAAATGAAATACGTGTAATCCGAGGGACGAGAGACGATCGAAGATTGAAACAATAAATTATCGTAGAAATTTGTATGGACATTTCGATCGACGTATTTTATAATAGAAATTAAACCCGAAGGACGACGAGAGACGTTCGAGAACTTGCGACGATAAATTATCGTAGAGAAACTTGTAATGGACGACGTATCGTCGTTGTAAAAAAAAAAAAAAAAAAAAAAAAAAAAAATTTCCAACAACGAATCATCGTGGAGTAATTGTTCGTTATCGTTACAACTACGCGATAGATTTCGCGAGAATGAAATAATTGTCCAGGTAACGAGAGAGATAGATACTCCTCTTTAATATTACGACCGAGACATTTTAAACGTAAAATTTTAAACCCAACTTCATTCATACCGAAGGAAAGATGAACATACAATTTCCATAGTAATTTATTACCGTCGAAAATTGTTCATTATCGTATTGCATTCGTATATTACGCGGGGAAAAAATAGATTATCCGGATAACGAGGGATATTCTTTGATATCTCGAGCGACAAAATTTATAACCGAACTTTTCAATCCAAAGGATAGAAACCCCTTACGAGAAAACTTATTTCCATAATAATTTATTACCCATGGAAAATTGTTTATATAGCCTTCTTCCGTTCATGGATTTCTCGGGGACAAATATAAATTATCCGGATAACAAAGGATGATACTCTTTAATATTTCGAACGACTATTTTAAACTTTCAACCTTACTTCGACTTCAATCCGAAGGATTTCAAAATTATTATTATTATTATTATTATTATTATTATATTTCAAAATTATTTCTACGACGATTCGTTGTGTCGTCCTTATCGTTAGATCAATAACGATACTTCTCGTTTTATCGTCGTTTCGCGTGTCGTAGGAATTATTGTTTAAACGATCTCGTACGTACGTCGTTTGACGTAAAACAAAAAAAAAAAAAAAAAGAAAGAAAAATGAATGAAAACATCGAAATTTTCGATAATCAAAAATTAACATTTATTTCGTGGACCGCTTTCGCACGCTCGTTCTAAGCGATAATTCGTGTTTATATACCAATCGTACGATCACAGATATTTTATTTAAATTCACCGTTCACGTATCGTGAGGGTATCATCGGTGGTCGAACCATTTTAGTACCGATATCGATGGTCTTTCGAAGAAAAAAAAAGAAGACAAAAAAAAAAAAAAGGAACAAAAAACCGCCCCCCCCCCAAAAAAAACAACAAATGTCAAATTTTCGAATCCTCGAGAATCACAAATATTTGCTCGAAGTAATGCATTAGACGAGCATTTCCCCATCGATGCTTTGTTATCCTCCCATCGATAGAGGTCACTGTCGATGCCATGGATACATTTATTTTATTACGTCGCATTATGGGATTATAGGTTGAACCGTCGTACCGATATCGGATCTGGGTGGTCTTTTTCGAAAATGGAAAATGTACAATTTTCAAATTTTCTCGAGAATCGCAAATATTTGCACGTGGTTTTGAGTGCTTTCGAGCTTCTACGTTTAATATTTTATTATCCCATTGTGTTAGGTCATTGTCGATGCCACAGAGATAAATTTATTTTATTATGTCCCATTATGGGATTATCGGCTAAATCGCTATTGGGACATCGATAGCCTTGTCAGAACAAAAAAAAAAAAAAAAAAAAAGAAAAAAAGGGACAAAAGAAGATTAAAAAACAAAAAAAAAAAAACGAAAGAAAGAAAGAAAAAGAAATTCGCACAATTTTAAAGCACTTCGATATAACATTGTATAGGGCTTTTAAAAACTTGCAATAACAATTTATTAATTCTATTATTATCATCTTATAGATCTTAATTAAGATATCGTCGATGCTTTATGGATACTTCATCGTATCATACACTTGGTAAACTTTAAGATCGTTTCATCGTACGTACATCGTACGTACCCATGTATAATATATGTACAATATATGTATTACAACAAAACGCATACCAACAATGTGTCTCATTAATCCCTACGAGAATATAATGCGTGCAAAAATAAGTGCAATGCTAAAAGCGATTGTTGTGAAATCCATGATTTTTGAATGATCGTTAAAAAGAAAAAAAAAAAAAAAAGAAAGAAGGAAAAGAAAAAAAAGTGTAACCATTAAAATCACTTTATATATATATATATATATATATATATATATATATATATAAATACATATATACATAAGTAGACATTATCTATCGGCGTTTCACGAATTCATAAGAAAAAATTCGTTACTCCGAACAATTAGATTGTCAATCCGAGAGATAAAAAAAAAAAAGTATACAAGATCTTTTCGTTTTTTTTTTAACCCCTCCCTTCTCTCTCCTCCTCTTTATTTTTATTCGGAACTTCCACTAATAATAACGTTATCGTCGATATATATCGAAATAACGATCGAAGATTTCATTTTTGAATTATATCGAGTACATTACGTACTTGACATATACTTGATCGTTATTATAACGTCCTCACGCATATAACCATATATATATACATAAAATATATATATATATATATATACATACATACATATATGCACACACACGCACGCACGCACGCACACACACACACACACAAAATGTTATCTACTTATTACGTTCGGTGACATTCTTCGTGGGATACTTATAGATGTATCGAAAAATCAATGCGCGTCCCGATAGATCAAAGGCTTACCGCGCCGACGAAAAATGTCGACGGTATCGGCACGAACATCCCGATAATGTCGGGTGTACCTTATCGAATCCTACGAACTGATTAGTTTCGCCGAGAACCGCGAGATAATGATCTGAATGTCGGAGTTTTAAACGATATGCTCTCTCTTGTATTCCATTATTTCTCATGCCTTTCAATGTTCTTCTTCCTTTCTTTCATTCTTTCTTTTTTGTTTTCCTACCCCCACCCCTTTTCCTTTTTTTTTCCACCTTCCCTTTTTCTTCTTCCTTCCTCCTTCCTCCTCGTTTTCTTTTTCTTTTCTTTTTTTCAATGTTCCTTTCAAAATCTCTCTCTCTCTCTCTCTCTCTCTCTCTCTCTCTCTCTCTCTCTCTCTCTCTCTCTCTCTCTCTCTCTCTCTCTCTCTCTCTCTCTATTCTATCTATCAATCTATCTATCTATCTCTTTTTAGGACGTCGTTTGACGTAACGTATCAGTTTTATTTTAATTATTTACGAAATTAAATCACGAAAAGTTTATATATATATATATATATATATATATATATATATATATATATGTATATATATATATTTTGTTTTTAATTTAATTTTTATAATATATATTGTTTTAAAAGTTTTATATATATTTTTAAAGTTTTTATTTATATATATATATATATATATATATATATATATATATATATATATATATATATATTTTATATGTATATGTGTATATTATATCTACAATGAAGTTGTTCTTACTTGATAGGTAATACAAATAATTAACTAAGTAAATAAATAAATAAGAAAAAGAAAAGAAGAAGAAAGAAAAATACCACGTGAAACTAGAGATTTATCCTATCACTTAAATTATTTATCGATTATACACGATCATTAATCATTATTATTATTATTATTATTATTATTATTTAACCATTGTCTCCATATACCTACGATGATTTTGTCTATAGCAATTGCAATTTAACTTACAATCAAACGACAATCGAGAACGTTTCGTATCACCAAAAAAAAAAAAAAAAAAAAAATATGCAAAATAAATGATAGAAAAGTAAAAAAAGTTTCTCTCTTTCTTTCTTTTTTCTTGTTTTCTGAATCTTCGTCCAACAATTTCTTTTTTTCCTCTTCTCCTTCTCCTTCTTCTTCTATTTTTTTTTTGTTTCCCCCATCTCGCAAATTCAATTCACTCGACCATTGATGTCATTGCGTTTTATAACACATGGACGTTCCACGTACGTACACACACACACACACACACACATACACACACATACTCACACACGTCCATGTATTATTCTCGACCCGAATACCGGCAATTACTCAAAACGTTTCATTCTACTTGTTGCGATCAATTTGCCCGAACGAGGCAAACTGCCAAGACACTCTTTGCACTTTCCATGTTCTAATAAATCATTTGGAAATTTGGTACCGTCACCATCGTTATCTCTTTGCGGTACTCACTTTTACACCTCCCTTCCCTTCTCTTACTCCTCCTCATTCTCCTCCTATTTCTCTCTCTCTCTCTCTCTCTCTCTCTCTCTCTCTCTCTCTCTCTCTCTCTCTCTCTCTCTCTCTTTCATTCGCTCGCAATATCCACTAGCAAAAGATTTATCGTGGCAAGTTTCGTCGATTTTTCACCCTTATTAACGAACCTCCAAACTTTTTGTCGTTTCTTTGTCGTCTCGAATGAAATAAAAATTAAAAAAAAAATAAATCAATCAGTAAAGAAAGAAAAAAGGAATGACATAAAATGAAATAAAAGATTTTTTTCTTATTCAACAATCTTATCTTCTTCTTCTTCTTCTTCTTCTCGTATTTTTTTTTTTTTTTATCTATGTCACGTTACAACAACCATCGATTTTATTTGCCGTTAGGTATAGTCATTAGGTATATCTAACTGTCTAACGATACCCGATGACGATTCAAAACCTAACGAACGTTCAGAATAATTAACAAGTATAAAAATTTGATCCTTAACAGTTCACGGAGTATCTAAATTAAAATTACGAATATATATTTTTGTTCTCTCTCTCTCTCTCTCTCTCTCTCTCTCTACTTTTTTTTACATTTCAGAAAAAAAAAATAAAAGAAATTGTCTCCGAAAGTTACCGACGATGTTCGTAGACGAAATAAAGTGAAATTTTTCGATGTCGCTTGAGTAAAGAAATAATAATAACAAAAAAAAGAAAAACAAAAGAAGACTATAAAAAAAAACCCTAGCGATCTAACCCTAGTGATCTTAGTAATAATATTCTAGATCGAGTTCAAACATTATTCCGCGATATCTTTCAATCGAGCTATCGTCGACTAAACGAATTATCTATCGAAAATTATCGATCGTATTTCTCTCAATTACTCGTTGTCGCGAACACAAAGAGAAGGAAGGCAAAAAAGAGAAAAAAGGCGAAGAAAAAATGAAAAGGAAAAGGAAAAGAGAAAAAACAAAAAATACAAGTAAAACGTCCAAAGGACATTTGGTCGTCGTGGCAACGAGAAGCTTCGATAGTCCGAACTATCGACCTCTTCGATAGTCCGAACTATCGACTCCTTCGAAAGTCCACGATATTTACGCGACGAATATGATAGGTTAGGGGGACGGAGAAAGATACTACTTACGAAATTCTCCAAGTATAGAGAGAAAAGTGAGGGTGAGGGGAGGGTGGTAGACGGAGGGAGTGTATAGTCGAGCGGAAGGGATAGAAAGGGAGTTGAAGGGTGACAGAGAGAGAGAGAGAGAGAGAGAGAGAGAGAGAGAGGGAGAGGGAGAGAAAGAGAGAAGACACTGATAGATGTCTACGTACGTCGATAGAAAAGGGCCCCAGGCCTAATTCAATTGCAGGCCGCCGCTCCGCAAACACTCATGATAATTCAATCAAGCTCACCCCACGACGTTTTAACCGACCTTACCCCTCCGCGAGAATCACCATCATAGCTACCACTACCACTAAAATCATCGACGTCGTCGTCGTCGTCGTCGTCGTCGTAGTCGGCGTCGTCGTCGTCTACTATCATCCCTACCTTCGTAAAACCACCCCTTCTCGAAAGGCTCTACTGCTTGAGGGTGGAAACGGCTCATAATCCTCGTACGAGTAACATCTGCACTCTAATCGGCTGATGATTTCCACCCAAAATCGGCCTCCATCTATATTTGTCTATTCATCCATGTATGTATGTATGTATGTATGTATGTATGTATGTATGTATGTATGTATGTATGTATGTATGGTACGTACGTGTGCGTGCGTGTGGCTTTTTTTCATTTTTGTTCTCTCTTTAGTCTTTTTCTTCGTCTTTTTTTTCCTTTCTTTCTTTCTTCTCTTCTTTTTCTTTTTTCTCTTTTGATTAACCCGTTAATGCGGATTTATTTTATAGATTAAAAAGATATAACATAGGTATCTATATACTTAATTGGGCATTTACAGGGCTGTGAAGTTGTACTTATGGAAATTTTATGTCGAATTTATTTCTCTGTCTCTCTCTCTCTCTCTCTCTCTCTCTCTCTCTCTCTCTCTCTCTCTCTCTCTCTCTCTCTCTCTCTCTGTGTGTGTGTGTGTGTGTGTGTGTGTGTGTGTGTGTGTGTGTGTGTGTGTATGGGAAAATGGTACTTTTTTTCTCTTTCTCTCTCTCACTGTCTCCCTTTCTCTCTCTACATATATATATATATATATATATATATATATATATATATATAAGTATATATTCTTTTTAAAGTGTAATTAATCAACGAGAGTGACTACTTCAAAATCTACGGATTTATTTGATTTATTAACAGAAATACCTGGTTAAACATTTCTTTTTTTTATGTAATTATTACAGAAGTAATTTTATCTTGAATATGTGTGCGTGTTCGCGCGCGCGCGCGCGTATTCACATCGAATATATGTACGTGTCTCTTCTTTCCTTTTCTCTCTCTCTCTCTCTCTCTCTCTCTCTCTTTTTATATATATATATATATATATATATATATATATATATATATATATTTTAAGTGTAATTAAAATACCAGTGATTATTTCAAAATCTACGGATTTATTTGTTTTATTAACAGATATATCCACCTTTTAAAAATGTTAAAATAATTTTAATAGAAGAAATCTTTACCATACATCGAACGTACGTACGAGTGTGTGTGTGTGTGTTTTTGCTTGCGCGCGCGCGCTCGTACGCTCGTATTCTCTTCTCTGTAAATTTTATTTCCCTTCAACCATCAAGTTTAACTAAAATACGTGCGATTGTTTCGAAATTCACGGATTTCTTTTACGTATCACTATCATCATCATCATCATCATCATCATCATCATCATCATCATCATCATCATCATCATTATTATTATTACTATTGTAATTATAATTAACTAATGTATTCGAGATTGAAGATTCCTTTTAAGTGAAAATCTATAAACGAGAGAAAGTCTTCGAAGGTTTGTTCGAAGATAGAAAAAATATAAGAAAAAGAATTAGAACAAATTAAAAGATAAAAGGTAAGAAAGAAAGAAAGAAAGAAAGAAAGAAAGAAAGAAAGAAAAAAAAACGAAACCGAACAAAATTTAGCTTCTTATTTCGGACGAGGCATAAGAGACGAAATGGATCTTAGAATCTTATGCGTTTAGAACGGGATACCCTTATGCCGTCGGCTTACTTTTCGCGATTAAACTTATCTCTTCGAGCAGAAGTTATAATTGGGTTCCCTTGCGTGTCGAGCACTCGAGAGGGTAGGTATATCTAAGCTCTCGGATGCTTCTACGATATATATATATATACATATATATGTATATACATATACCAAAACCTATATATATATATATATATATATATATGTGTGTGTGTGTATATATATACACATACACATATATACCATTTCTATTTCCTTGAATTCGGTATGGACACCTTCTTCTCGTAATTCATTGAAATCATAACTTTCAATTTCATAATTCTTTTTGTTTCATTCTTTTTCTTTTTTTCTTCTTTTTTCTTTTTTTCTTTTTTTTTTATCTTCACACCACCTACCAAATTAAAAATAATTCCAAGCTTCGAGTTCTAATTTTTCTATACGAATTATTTACGGATTCATTATTTTATTACGAATTGTTACTACACGGGATAACTCGAATGCCGGTTGGAAAACAAATTTGTAACATTTAAAGAGAAAAGAAAAAAGAGAGAAGAGAGAGAGAGAGAGAGAGAGAGAGAGAGAGAGAAATATAATAATTAAGATTCATCGAAGACAAAATGCAGAATAAAAATCAAAGATATATATATATATATATATATATATATATATATATATATATATATATATATATATATATATAAAGAATGAGAAAGAAACGAGATTTTAAGGGAACGTGTAGTATCGTTCGAAACATCTCTCTCTCTCTCTCTCTCATCTCTTTCTTTCTCTATTTGTCTGTCTCTCTCGTAATCGAAATTCTATCTATTAATTTACGATGTGGTCTTTGTTGCTACGAAGGACAAGCTCGCTTGTCACGACGGAGATATCGATGTGGGTGAAAACGAGAGACACAGATAGAGAAAGAAAGAGTGCCAAAAAACGAGAGAGAGAGAGAGAGAGAGAGAGAGAGAGAGAGAGAGAGAGAGAATCTCGAGTTATAGTAAAAGACACGCGTTACGATACATACATACATACATACATATACATATGTATATGTGCGTGTGTATAGTAAAAAAAGAGAATGAACAAGAGAAAAATAAAAATAAAAATAAAAATAAAAATAAAAATAAAAATAAAAATAAAACAAAACAAAAGTAAAAATAGAGGATAAAGAATAAAGTGTGAGAAAAAACGAGCGGAAAAAGTTAGTAGTAAACGACGAGGTGTACGAAGTAAATGGTCGGGGAGGGAGGGGGAGGGGGGAGGGAGAAAAAAGAAAGAAGAAGAAGAAAAAGAAAAAAGAGGAGGAGGAGGAGGAGGAGGAGGAAGAAGAAGAAGAAGAAGAAGAAGAAGAAGAAGAAGAAGATATTTAAATGTTTAAGTCGACGTCAGTGAGAGTTATATGCGTCGGTGAACGGCGGACAGAGGAATCCCACCATTAATGTCGTGGTAGTTTTCGATGCACGGAATGCTGATACCGCGTAACTCTCTTTCAGGGTCTAATCATGCAAATGTATGAGCCGTTAATTAAAACCGACGCAACGCGCACATTTTCCTACGCGGCAATGTTGCTGACCGAAGTAGTATCGGTTGAAACTACAAAAGAGAAAGAGAGAGAGACAGAGATAGAGATAGAGAGAGAGAGAGAGAGAGAGAGACAGAGAGAGATAGAGAGAGAGAGAGACAGAGATAGAAAGAGACAGAGAGAGAGAGAGAGAGAGAGAGAGAGACGAATGAAAAAAAAAGAAGTGCGAGAGTAAAAAAAAAAAGGAAGAGAATAAAAAAAAGGGCAAAAAAGAAAATAAAAGTAAAAAGAAAAAAACAATTTAATTCTTTTCCTACACTTTTGCCGCCACCGTCGTCGTCGTCGTCGTCGTCGTCGTCGTCGTCGTCGTCGTCGTCGTCGTCGTTTGCTACCGTCGACGATTTAAAGCGGCATGACTGGTTATTCCTTTTTTTTTCGGAGAGATAGGAGGGGAGAGGAAAGGAGAGGAGAGGAGAGGAGAGGAGAGGAGGGGGGAGCAGAAAAGAAAAAAAAAAAAACAAAACGCTCGAGAGAATCACGAAATTCGTTGACGTTGAATTTCAATTGTGTGTGTAGTTTTGTGTGTGTGTGTGTGTGTGTGTGTGTGTGTGTATATATGTATCTTTTTCTCTCTCGTTTGATTCGATGATGTCCGTCCTTGCAGCGAACGAAGTGCAGGGAAACAAAGAGGAGAAGTTTAAAATCGTTCGGACGAAATCGAATCGTCTGAATAGATAGATCGACCGATACGATACGATAGAAAGGTCAATTTCGTATGTTCGTTTACTTTAATAAAAAAAAAAAAAAAAAGAAAAGAAAAGAAAAGAAAAGAAAAGAAAAAAAACAAAAAAGAATTGCACGTAAGAGTAAAGTGAAGTAGACGCATACACATTTACATATTTCAAATTGGTACTACCACTTTGCTGATTATTTCTATCTTTTTTTTGTTTCTTTGATACTTTTATCAAATTAAAAAAAGAGAAAAAAAGGGAGAGAAAACGAGAGAGAGAGAGAGAGAAGAAATGAAAATAATAACGATGAAAAAAAATAAAAGCGAGAGAGAGAGAGAGAGAGAGAGAGAGAGAGACAGACAGAAAGAGAGAGAGAGAGAAAGAGAGAGACAGAGAGAGAAAATAAATAAATTGATATACGTCATATAAATAATATAGTAATTCGTAGGTGTATGTTGTATATCTACTCTCTCTCTCTCTCTCTCTCTCTCTCTCGACAAATGTACCAATGGTTTTTGTATTACTCTGGATTATACATATTATAATAATATCTACCGACGTATATTTGAATAGGGATTGTGTTTTCACTATCTTTATCTTCATCTTTTTTCTTCCTTTTTCTTTTTTTTTTTTTTTTTTTTTAATTAATTAAAGGGATCAAAATCTCCGTCATTCAGTCGGGAGTTTGAAGAATGGAAAATAAATTCGCAACTCGCACGAATCTTTTCTATACGCCGTTGTTCGTTCTTTAATTACGATTACAAAACGATTTTGTCTATCAAAATTTCTCTCTCTCTCTCTCTCTCTCTCTCTCTCTCTCTATCTATCTATCTATCTATCTATCTATCTATCTATCTATCTCTATCTATCTATCTAACTGTATTTCTTTCCACGATCATCCTTGCCAACGGATCCGCACAAAAGTGATTCTAAGATCACGAATTTATTTCCGAAATATATAATACGTATATAGTTACGTACTAATATATACGCTCCCTGTCACGAACATCTAAGCAAAGCTTAGAATCGTCCAGGATAACGTTTAAAAACAAATCGAGCGTCTTCGTGGAATTCCCTGAACGAAATACGTAAAGGCCATAAAACATATTTGAGGCATGAAACTCCTCTCGAAATAGTTCGACGATCTTTTAAGTTCCATCCCGATCCAACAACGATTAAGACGTTTTATGGGAACGACGAAGAATGATTTCCAATTCTAATGATCGAATTTTTTCAACGCGTTCGTCTCAACTTTCTCTCTCTCTCTCTCTCTCTCTCTCTCGCTTTATCTCTGACGATTTAGCTACCTACGTTATTTTAACGTTTAAATATTCTATGACACGTGAAAAATAAATTTTCACACTTTGATAATAGTTTGAAAACACGCGTTCGCGCGTTATCTCAAATTGAAAAAGAAAAAAAAAAAAAAAAAAGAAAAGAAAAAAGAGAGAGAAAACGAGGCAGAAAAGGAAGACTAAAACTAAAACTAAAACAAATAAAAAAAATTAACAAACCGATGGAGTACCTAAAAATCGATGACTTTAACGAGCCATCCATGCGGTTGATATTCGTTGTACGTTACAACGATCAACATACACGATCTATTCTATTTGATCCATATTGAATGAGTTTATGAAAGTTTAAAAACGTAGCTCAAGCTTGACACGCTTTGCGGAATATTTATTATGAAAAAAAAAAAGGAAAAAAAAAGAAAAAAAGAAAAACAAAAAAAAAAAAAAAGAAAAAACAAAATAAAATTTAGATCTCGCGTAAATCGTAAAAGATTGATCGATGGTCTATCGTTCTTCATAAGATAATCAATTTTCTAACGATGAACGAAAAAAAGATACGAACGGTGATTAGAATTATTAGGTTTGTCTTTTCTCTCTCTCTCTCTCTCTCTCTTATTTTTTTTTTCAGAGAAACAAAATTATAATGATCGGACTTAAAAAAAAAAAAAAAAAAAAAAAAAAAAAAAATAGAATTAAATGTAGAAAGAAAACGACACGACACAAAACAACGTTAGAACATAATTAATATTTACAATTATAATCCCGTTTTCTTCGGGGCGGAGGGTAGGAGGAGGAAAGAAATTCGCGAAAAAAGAAAAAAAAGATGATATAGCAGTATCTATAACGCGGTTTATCTAACGATCACGGGCGTAATTAAAAATAAGGATGTTCCGATTGATTTGACCTCGTTTGAATTACGCGAACATCCTTGTAATTGTTATCGATGTTGCGTTGCCAAATAATGGGCGATAATTATCAGGTAATATTTCTTTAAAACAATATATATATATTTAATATATAGATCTAACGTTGGTTTTGTCTAATAGAAATGTTGACCTTAGATAAGACGTTATCGTAAAACTTATGCGAGTTCGAGACAAAGCGTCGCGTCACGAACGTCGTCGTAACGTCACGTAATTGTACGTACATAAATTATGTACACTTTGACAATTTTATTATTACTATTATTATTACTATTATTATTATTATTATTATTATTATTATTATTATTATTATTATTATTATTATTACTATTATTAGATTTTTTGTTGTGCATCTCATTCTAACAATCTCTCGTTTATAAAAAAAAAATTAAATCTCTCGTTAATTATCGAATATTATCGAATATGAATATTGCCCCCTATCTTTTTCCTTTCTCGTTTATTTTTTTCTTTATTCATTTATTTTTCTTTTATTATTGCCGTCGTCGTTGTCGTTATTGTTGTTGTTTCTCATTTTCATCATACTCTCCGTTAATTTTACACGCGCTTACGAGAGACCATGGGAGGTGGTAGTAGATGGACGTGTGTCTCGGGTGACGACAAATTTTTATCTTTTTCAAGTTCGTCGATGGGGCCCCGCACTACTATACGACACCGAGGTACGACGAGGGGGGGGGGGGAACCTCATCTCTCTCTCTTACCTACGGGGGCGGGGGAGGGCTGGAAAAAAAAAGTAAAATGCCTAGGCTCATTTACAAGAGGAGAAACGATCGTGTAAATGGTCGTAAAGATATACATCGTTACGGTTAGGTACCTACTAAGAAAAATTGTTCGCAAAATTATTATGAGACCTTCCTCGTTCTATGACCTTCCTCTTCTCCTGTCTCTCTCTCTCTCTCTCTCTCTCTTAAATATATATATATATTTTTTTCATATATATATATATATATATATTTATATTTATATATATATTTTCTTTATTTGAATTTCAACAAAATTTCTCAATCTTTGAATTCAATCTCTCTCTCTCTCTCTCTCTCTCTCTCTCTCTCCCTCTCCCTCTCTGTCTCTCTCTCTGTGACAAGTGTGAAGTAACTTAAATATTTAGATAGATAATTAAGGACAATATTAATCGATTGACTTCGACGAATCCAAAGTTTCCTTAAACAATTTCAATGTAATGTCCCTAATTAATTAGCGATCGATCTAACACATCAAATCCCAACGGGGAAGAGTTAATCGAGCGATCTCACGATTTAACTATTTTTTTTTCTCTTCCTTCCTTCCTTTTTTCTTTTCTTCTTTTTTTTCTTTTCTTTTTCTTTTTTTTTTTTTTTTTTTTTAGAAACGACGTCTCCAAAGTTTTCAAGAATCTGTCCGCAAGTCAATGATCTCAGATCTCAATGATCATTTTCGCAGAGAGAGAGAGTGAGAGAGAGAGTGAGAGAGATATTCGATACATTCATCTAATTTACTTTACGTATGAATTAAATGCAAACGCTCTCTCTCTCGTATTTTTAATGTTCGACTAATAATAACAAACGAATTTTCATTCATCTCTCTATTTCTCTTTCTCTCTATCTTTCTGTATCTGTCGTCCTTTCACAAACGTTAAATCGATCATTTAAACGTTCACGTGACCGTAGTAATTAACGTTTTCTATTTAAGATGAAAAAAAAAAAGGAAAGAATTAATCTGAATGAATTCGAACGACGATAATTGAATGATTCCACGTTCGAAAATAGCGACGAGAGAGATAAAGAGAGAGAGAGAGAGAGAGAGAGAGATATTACCGAACGACGGATCCTTTTCTAAAACCTCGGATAATCGTACGGAAACGCGAATGTGAACGTAATATTGACAGAATCGTCAATTATTGACTTAATGTCAGATTAATCCGTACGACCCGGCGAACGAGAGTTACACGAATATATATATTTTCGTGGAAACCCGATAATCGGAGCTATAATTTTTTAAACGACGTCATTATTCCTCTCGAACGTGTATTATAAAGGTTTCACGAAGAACAAAGAAACAAGAAAAAAAAAAGAAAAAAAAAAAAACGATAACCGAAATATATCAGGTTTGTTCCGTGTGTCATTTATCAGAGAAATATAATATCGCGTTAATGTGATCGATCGATCGATCGATCGAAATTCCATTAACTTTCGTCATCGCAAGAAAAGAAAGGAAAAAATGAAAAAGAAAAGGAAGGGGAAAAAGAAAAAAGAAATACAAACGAACGGTGCAATTAGCAAACAACCATTTACCTATTTACCAACGAAGAACAAAAAGAGAAAAAAAAAAAAAGCAAACAAACAAACAATAAACAAAAAATTTTGTTATTGGCGATAGACGCACGGTTGAATGGAACGTCGTCACGTTGGATAAATGAAATAAATTTCTCTTTCTCGTTGGTTAGGTAAATATTATTTTAATCTCGACTTAATACCTCGCGCACAAGTAGTAAAATTATTCGCGAATTAATTCAAACTTATGGAGATTATTTATCCGGGGACGTTTAACGGGCGTTAACGTTGAGACGTAAAAACTGAAGCTGACGATGATATTCTAATGCATCTCGTTTATTTTTCTTTCTTTCTTTAACCTATTTCTTTTTCTTTTTTATAGATTAGATTGTAGATAGATAGACGGATAGGTAGGTAGGTAGGTAGGTAGGTAGGTAAGTACAGACTGTAGAGTATATAATAGATATTAGTTACGTACTTTGCGAGGTCGGGTCACCGGGTTCGTCCTGTATGTTAACTGGTGATATTTTGACTGACCTTGGAGGGCCCTGAAGACCTAAGGGCCCGGGCCCTCCGCCAGCGACCGCCCTTTGCATAGCTGCCCAGGCACCCCGTATTTCCGCGGTTCGTCCAACCCTGCGCGAATCGCGCGACGGTTTTCGAGCAATCTTGAAGCCTTTTAAAACCACCGGCCGAAGCGGGTGTACCCTTTTTCTAATCCTTCTATTTCTCCCACTTATCCTCCTCCTCCTCCTCCTCCTCCTCCTCCTCCTTCTACCTCTGCTTCTCCTTCCTCCACTCCTCCCCTTCCACCACCTCCTCTTCTTCTTCCTTTTCCACGTATGTTTCTCTTGTCCCCGTAACTCCACCCTCGATCTCGAATCACCGTCGAATCTTTCTTCTATATTTCGTATTTTACGTATCGTCGATAAATAATCCTCAAAGATCCGATCGACGGATCCAAAGATTTATTAAATCCTTCCTTTCACCTCCCCCCGACCCGTTTTTTTTCTTCTTTTCTTTTCTTTTTTTTTTTTTTTTTTTTACAACGAACGAACGTACGAAACGTACGTACGTTAACGTTCGATACGAACGAATCGTCGTTTTCTAAGACACTCGTGACGATCGTTAGAATTCGATTTGGTGCATCGGTGTCTGTCTTTTCGATAGACGCTAGGTCGCTACGTCGATTTGGTATTTTATCGCGAGATATCGTTATTAACGAAGGTGGAATACAACGGGGTTTTATTACCGACGACCAGCGCCATTTTGCTTATCGCAATTTTCTTCGAGTCTTAATAGTGTTTTCAAACGTCTCGATTATATTATCATTAACGATCTTACACAGAGACACTAACACAAGTACACGCACGCACGCACGCACCAGAAAGAATATCCTATCGTTCGAGCGTTGCTCTCTCTTTCTCTCTCTCTCTCTTTCTCTCACGTTGATAGTCCTTCTTCTTAGACGAGTCTCGGTATGTATACGCCACTTTTAGTCCTTTTAAATCGAATTTATTTTTCCTCTTTTTTCTATTTTTTTTTTTTTTATTCTTTAGTATTTCTTTCTTATTTTCCTTTCTCTGTATGTCTATCCATCTCTTTCTCTCTCTCTCTCTCTCTCTCTCTCTCTCTCTCTCACACGCACGCACACACACACTTTTCTATTCCCAATATTTCACGTAGTTCTTATCCTTTTCTTTTTTTTTAACAAGAACCTCCTCTTTCCTCGACGTTCATCACAATTATCTATATAGACAGGGTGGTATACTAATTTGCCATCTTCACACCGGTGTCAAAAGAGAGAGAGAGAGAGAGAGAGAGGGAGAGAGAGGGAGAGAGAGAGGAATAGAAAGAGGTAAAAGACAGAGCGAAAAAACAAACAAACAAACGAACGAACGATCGAACGAACGAACGAACGAACGATCGTCACGACACGTTAACAACGATCCCTTTTTTAAGAAGAGAAGGTAACAACAACAACAACAACAACAACAACAACAACAACAACAACAAAACAGAAAAACAAAAACGAAGAGAAACTCGGAAGGAAAGTAAAATGACGTTTACAGTTCTTCTTCTTCTCTGATCGTTATCGTCTCTCGTTAAGCGTACGGCGTCGCATACGCGAATTTATTAACGACGAATTCGCGTTAACTCGGTATGATGAAAAACCTTACGTAGTAAGAACAAACGGAGAAGAACTGAGAACCCCGTCGGAGGATGATGTTTAACGTGTATATACGTTCTCTCTCTCTCGAGCGCGCGCGAGTATTAAAAACGATGCCGATCGATGCGCGTATAATTTACAACGGTCGAATAAGAAGATGAAATGAAAAGGTAATTGAAGAAAAAGGAAGAAGACGAGGGAAAGAGAAGGGGGTTAGGGGAGGGGGAGGGGAGGGGAAACGATTAAAGAAAAAAAAAGAAGACGAGGAAGAGGATGAAGAAGAAGGGAAGAAAAGAAGAAAAGGAAGGGTGGGAGGAGAACAAAATCAGATATGTAGGTAGAGGTAATGGAGGAAAAGGGTTGAAGGAGGAAGGAGAAAAATAAGGAGGAGGAGGAGGAGGAGGAAGAAGAAGAAGAAGTGAAGGAAGATGAGGAGAACGAGGAAGGAGAAAGATATATACGGTCGAACAGGGGCAAGACAGATAGATGGATAGACGGATGGACAGATGGACAGACAGACAGACAGACAGACAGACAGAAAGGAGAGAGAGAGAGGAGAGAGACAGGTAGAGACGAGAGGAGAATGGGATTGACAGACGGGAGAAGAAAAGAGGGAGAAGAAAGATGGACAGACGGATAGAAAAAAAAAAAGGAGAAAGAGAGAGAGAAAGAGAGAGAGAGAGAGAGAGAGAGAGAGAGAGAAAGAGAGAGAGAGAGAGAGAGAAAGACGCGATCACACGAT
>OU426854.1:7230408-7237908 GCA_911387685.1 Dolichovespula media
GTCGGATAGGATATGAATTTTTTTCTATTTTCTCCTTCTTCCTTTTTCATTCTTTTATCTTTTGATTATCTTTTTTTTTCAATAATATTCCCGCGTTTTTCACGAACGTTAACGAGGAACCATCACAAACACAAGAGACAACGGAGGAAACGATAAGACGCGCACGTGATGTAGTACAATTGTGGTGTAGTGTAGTACCTTCGGATACAAAGTATTCAAATTGAAAAATTATATCTCCTTCCATTGCTCCGTTACTTTTCAATAGTACTACCCATGTTTGCATGGTAAACGAGATACATGCATACATCCTTAATCCTTACCTACCTACCTACGTATTCATCTTATTTTTCTTCCATTCATCCGCAAGTATCCAATTCTTTTTCCATCTTTCCATATTTCGAATCTTAATAACTTTCATATCGTTTATTTCAATGTCGATTATAATTTTTAACCGACTTTAGAAATATCTACGAATATGTAGAGATAGCAGTACGGTTAGGATTAGTTTAGGTTTGGCTTAAAATGGGTAACTACTAATTCTCTCGTTTTCTCATATACATAGATAGATAGATAGATAGATAGATAAAGAGAGAGAGAGAGAGAGAGAGAGAGAGAGAGATGACGTATCTCTTGAGAAACGCTATAGGATTCTCCATGCGATGTTCCTCTTCGTACAGAGACCAACCACTGTAAATTATTCCGGCAAGTCGAGTCAGAGATGAGGACGGTCCGTCCGACTGACATGGCTTCGACACACTCGAGAATGAGAAAGAGCAAGGAGACAGCATCAGCAACAGCAACAGCAAGAGCAACAGCAACAGCAACAGCAACAGTGACAGCAACAGGAACAGCAGCAGCAACATAACATACGTACGTACGTATCTACGTACGTGGATGGAAAGAGACAGACAAACAGTCAGACAGAGAACGAGAGAGAGAAAGAAGAGAGAGAAAGAGAGAGAGATAAATAGATAGATAGAGTGAGTAGGCTCTACACCAAAGAGAGCATCTGCCCGGGATGCATTCGGCGCTGATAGCTTTGTCGGCTTTCCGCTCGTATACGCTTCTACGCGCTGAGCCGCTTAAGAGGCCTCCTCCTCCTCCTCATCCTCCTCATCCTACTCTTTCTCCACTACCATCAACCTTCCCCTTTCCCCTTCCCATACTTCTATACTCTCGATCCTTCTCTTCTCTTCACTTCTCTACTCTTCTTGCCGCATCGCCATCTTTTCCTCCTTCGACGCCACCCTCCCACCCTCCCACCACCTTCACCACCTCTTCCTCCTCCTCCTCCTCCTCCTCCTCCTCCTCCTCCTCATCATCATCCTCCTCCTCTTCCTTCTTCATCCTCAACCCACTCATACTCATACTCCATCAACGCGACGCTTCTAGCAGCAGCAACACACCCTACAAAGCCTTATTGTGTATGGGTGATGCGTGCGCACGCTTATAAATATATACGGTACAATATGTCCTCCACTTTTCTCCACTCTCTACTCTTTTTCCTCTCTTTCTTCCCCTCCCCCCTCCCCTCTGCCTCTTTCTCTTCCCCCTTTTTCTTCGTTCGACGGTGTCGAGAAAAAGAAATGGTGAGTTTTTAACGTCGATTTAGCGGCAAAAAGACAACAAAACCCGCGTAGGAAACCGTCTTTAAACGATCTATAATATTCTCTCGTCGGTTCATCCGTTAAAGATAGAGGGAAAATTGTTTTCTCATAAATATATATATATATATATATATATATATATATATATATATATATATATTTATATATATTTATATATCATATATATATATATATGAATATCTTATCTGTCTTACCCGCATATACATATATATATATTTGTGCGAATTAAATAATTATTCGTTACTTATCGATTCCACATTTTATTCTCTCTTCTCTTTACTTTTTGGCCCTTATGATCACGCGTTATAAAAGCTTTCGATATTTGAGATTCGTATATGTCGAATTCTAGGAATTATGAATGTCAATGAAAATACAAAAAAAAAAAAAGAAAAAAAAAAGAAGAAAAAAAGAAAAGGAAAGAAAGAAGAGAGAAAGAAAATATTTAACGAGAAATAGGATATTAATTATTAGATCGCGGAGAAAAATAATTACGGTTATCGCGTCATCGAGTAATCAAATGATAAAAGAAGACTAAGCGCGATCACGCGATTAAATGTTTTTTTCTCTCTCTCTTTTTTTTTTTTTTTTTTTTTACATCGACCCGATTATATATATATATATATATATCATACATTATTAATTTTCCATATAACGTTATGTGGTAATTTTGAAATCGCTAATTCGCATACCTATCCATATATATATATATATAATTTAAAAAAAATATATAAATTGCATATGTATCACTTAATATAGTCCAGTTATATAATATAATTTATTATATTATAATTTAATAATAATATAATAAATTATATTATATAACTGGACTATATCAATATAGTTATATAATTTAAAAAATAGATAATTTAAAAAAAATATATAATTTAAAAAAAAAAAATATATAAATTGCATATGTATCACTTAATATAGTCCAGTTATACCACCTTTTATACGTACATTTCGTACATTTCCCTTTCAAATTCTACACAAAAATTAGGTTACAGAGGATTAAAGGATTAAAAAGAGAGAAGTATAGTTGGGGTATCTACCTATTGCTTTTTTTCTTTTTTTGAAAATTTGATACGGAAAAAAAAAGAAAAAGAAAATGAAAAAGAAAAAAGGGAAAAGAGAATACATCGTTGGAGAGACACACGCATGCACACACACGCACACACACACACACACACACACATACAAAGAGAGAGAGAGAGAAATTCACACCATAAAATTTTCGTTTTTTTTTCCTTTTACTTTTTTTTTCTTTTTTTTTTTTTTATCTAACGTCGGCTCTCTTGCCTTTATGTCAAACGATTCCTCGATCGAGTAAGGCGGCTTAGTTAACGCACTATTGGTGAACCTCAAAGGTTCTCTTTTCCTATTGCTCTTTTCTCTCTCTCTCTCTCTCTCTCTCTCTCTCTCTCTCTCTCTCTCTCTCTCTCTTCCTTTTCTCTTCTTTCCATCTCTCTTCTTATTCGCTAAAAAGTCGCGGTAGGCCGCCTCCGAATGTGCGGTTGATGCTCTTTTTCATGGCCTTTGCCTATTTCTATCGTAAAAACTCGCACGTTCCATTTACGCTTCGAAGTTTACACGCTTCAATCGCATCTCGTTGTTGCCATCCATCTATCCATCTATCCATCTATCTATTTATCTATCTATCTATATATCGTTCGTTCGTTCGATCATTACACGGTACTTCGATTTTCAATCGATCGTCCACAACCACCATCACCACTGTCCATCCCTCCATTGTATTATTCTCTTCAAAATTTTTTTTGCAAAGATTTTGTTTCCTCCCGGTACCTACGTAGTATTTCCTTCTCTCTCTCTCTCTTTCTCTCTGTCTCTCTCTCTCTCTTCTTCATCCTTTTCTCGAAAGCTTCAAAAGCGAATCGACAGGTCGACGAATATATTGAATTTTGTAAAAGATTTGTAAACGCGTGCGCGCCGAGCCGAGCCGAGCCGAGCCGAGCCGAGCCGAGCCGAGCCGAGCCGAGCGTGCGTTGAATTTTAAAGATTTTTAAATTGACGCGCATCGAGTACGCACCGTTGATCTTTAAAGATTTGTAAATAAGTGCTCGAGTACGTTGAGCGCGTTGAATCTTTTACGTTATGCAAATTGACACGTCGAACGTTTGGAATTTTTTTTTTGCTTTTTCCTCCTCCTCTTCCTCCTCCTCCTCCTCCTCCTCTTCGATTTGCAAATTAATCATTAAGATTTGCGAAATTAACACGCACGCCGTTATCGTCGTTCGATTTTCTATCGTACAGCGAATACAATAATGTTTAATTTATTGTATTTTTAAAAATTATTATTGTATGACAACATTTTACAGATACGCTCTCTCTCTCTCTCTCTCTCTCTCTCTCTCTCTCTCTCTCTCCAAATAAAAGTAAATAAAATTTTTGTTTTTTTTCCTATCTACAAAAATCTATCATAGACGGGCGAATGGATGAGTCCGTACGAGCAAATTGAAGAGAAAAAAAAAAAAAAAAAGAAAAGAAAAGAAAAAAAAAAAAATAAAATAAAATAATAAAAAGATGTATTAAAAAAAAAAAAAAAAGGAAAAAAATAATAAAGAAAATTGTTCGACAATTTTTGATCGATTGATCGGTTATTATGAAAGGAAAAAAAACAACACAAAAAAAAAAACAACGAAATGTTTGCAAAGATGAACGAACGAACAGTCGTAAATAGAATTCTACGTTTAGATAATTTCTCATCTATCTGGTTATCCACATACGTACGTACATACATACATACATACATACATACATACATACATACATATATACATACATACATACGACTACCCACCAACCTATCTACCTACCAGTCGAGAGGATTGCATGAATTTCTTAACGCGGCACTTTACACGAGTTAATATTATCGTAGGGTAGTGAGGTGGAAGGGGAGGGAGAAGAGGGAGGGGAGGGAAGGAGTAAAACGTTCAACGACGATAATTCATTTTCGCGACTGGCCGCGCCATTTCATTTTCAGTTGGACATAAAGTGACGCCTTTTATTTACTCGTTAAGTCGTCTGATGTCTCTGCAATAAGACATAACGTACTGTGCTTTCTTCAATGTTTAAAGAGAAAGATATATATATATATATATATATATATGAGGGAGAGGGAGGGAGATAGAGAGAGAGAGAGAGAGAGAGAGAGAGAGAGAGAGAGAAATCATGAATACACGACGGCTAGACGACGCTTTCATTTTGTATTGACATTAACTAATTTCGATGTCGGATCACGTCACAGACACACGCTGTTAATTTATCATAGATCGATCTATAGATCGACGTTTCGAATATTTTTATTATTTTTTTTTTTTTTGTATTTTATAATCGACGTCACGATCTTCTGCCTTTCTTCTTTTCTTCCTCTTTTTTTTATTTTATTACATATATATATATATATATATATATATATATATATATATATATATATCGACGTAATTGCACGAAATAATTATTTAAAATCAATCCTCTCTTCTCTTCTTTTCTTTTATTCGTCTACTTTTCGCTCATCCCTCCTTTTTTTTTTTTGTTTCTTAATTTCGAGACGTCCACACTCGACTTTGGCATTTTACCTTCATCCAACAAATCACAAAAAAAAAAAAAAAGAAAAAAGAAAAGAAAAAAAAGAAAACAGATTTAAACGTGGATAAGTTCTACTCGAATCCGTGTACTTTACGAGCCCTCGTGATTCCAAACGGATGCCAAACGAGAGTCTTTATCGCGTTGAAAAATATATTACGCGATAAAACATACCTACCTACCTATCTACCTACCTACCTACTCGTGTTGCCAGTTTCTCCACCCGCCCATCCCCTCTCCCCGTACCGCATACACTCAACCAACCAACCAACCAACCCACCCACCCAGCCACCCGCCCGCTCGATCGCCAAACTCCACCAACACGACTACTCGCGAACATATGCTCGATTATCAAAATATATGAAGTTTGCTAAACTTCGAACGATTCGTTTTATAAAGTCATTATATAGGACAAACGTATGTACACACACACACACACACACACACACGCGCGCGCGCGCGCGCGTATATGTAAGTACAAACTTATATACCTGTACATATTTTCTAATAAACCTGTTAACTTCGATCAATTCTAATTTTTTTTTTTTTTTTCCTTTAATTTTCTATGGCCGATTACAAATGTATCATTGAATACTTCATTGAATTTACTTCTGTATGATTAGAAAAAAAAAAAAAAAAAATTACAAATCACGAAAAATAAAAACTAACGTACGATACTTCTCCATGAAAAAAAAAAAAAAAAAAAAACAATTAAAACGGAAACGGGATAATATTATAAAATGAAACAAAGGTGGGGCTGCTCGCTGCAACAATGAATTTAAACTACGAATAAATATTTCTTGACGCTCAAGGACAAAAAAAAGAAGAAAAATAAATAAATGAATGAATGAATGAATGAATGAATGAATAAAGTAAAAAAAGTAAAAAATATTTCTCAAGAGGAAAAATTGAGGAGAGGAAAAAAAACGAAAGAAAAACAAATAAACAAACAAACAAACAAATAAATAAAAAATATTTCCCGAGATCGAAAATGGAAGTAGAAAATCCAAATCGGAAACAAAAAACAAAACAAAACAAAAAAATAAATAAAAACGAATAAATACAAAAATATTTCTCGAGATCGAAGATGGAAGAAGGAAATCGAAAACAAAAAAAAAAAAAAAAAAGAAGAAACAACAAAAACGAATTAATAAAAAATATTTGTCGAGATCCAAAATTGAGAGCGGTGGGAGGAAAAAAAAAAAAAAAGGAAAAAGAAAAAAAGAAAGAAGAAGAATCTATTTCTTCTTCTTCTTCTTCTTTTTTATCCTTCCTTAAAGGCGTTTTCGAAGCGCGAAATTCTTTGACGTTTCGAGGGAGAAAGAAAGGAGAAAAAAGAAGAAAGCAAAAAGAAAAAAAAAAGGAAGAAAGATCGTCAGGTCAAAGTGTTCGTTTCTCGAAGGGTGCGATTATGTTAGGTACGGGCGAGAGGTCGTGAAAAAAAAAAAAAAAAAAAAAAAAAAAAATAAAGAAGAAGAGAAAAATAGGGCGGGTGGCGCCTTCGAGAGATGAGCGCGAAAAATAAAAGAGAGAGAGAGAGAGAGAGAGAGAGAGACCCATGTCGTTGGCGTTGTCAACGTTGAAGAAGAAGACGAAGACGAAGACGAAGACGAGGACGAAGACGAAGAAGAGGAAGAAGATGAGGAAGATGAAGAAGAAGAAGATGAAGAAGATGAAGAGGAAGAAGGAAAGCAAATCCCATACCTACTTAAGCGGCTCAGGATGGCTCCCAGCTTTAGCTGTCGAGAATATGGAGGTCAATCGGTGCCTTAGGCTAGTTTCCAATGGAAAAGAGAACCTTAATCCGACCTAGGTTCGTGCCTTTTTCTACTTCCCTTTAATATCTCTCTCTCTCTCTCTCTCTCTCTCTCTCTCTCTCTCTCTCTCTCTCTCTCTCTCTCTCTCTCTCTCTCTCTCTCTCTCTTTATATCTATCTATCTTTTCATCTCTATCTCTATCTCTATCTCTCTATGTATCTTTCTTCTTTTCTCATTCTCTCTCTCTCTCTCTCTCTCTCTCTCTCTCTCTCTCTCTCTCTCTCTCTCTCTCTCTCTCTCTCTCTCTCGATCCTCTTGTACCATGCGTTAACTCTTGGCCGAGAGAAAAATTTCTTGTCTTCGAAAAGATATATACATACGTGCGTGTAGTAGTACAAAACAAAACTTGACAGCAAAGATTTTTCTTCTCGACCGGTGGTACATTTCAAGATATCCTTTTCTCTTTCTCTTTTTGATTCTTTTTTTTTGTTCCTATTCTATATCTTCGATATGGC
>OU426854.1:7240408-7247908 GCA_911387685.1 Dolichovespula media
AGCTCTAGCTCGAGAGTACCAACGAGATACATATTATTAATTACCACGAGCTATAAATTAAATTCCTCCTTACTCCTCGCACCACTTTGAAATGCATTCCGCGTGTTTATTAATCGTAACGATATTCCTACTACGACTTTCCGCACGTAAAGTTCGCGTGCGCGTTCTTCAAAGATGAGAAGAGTAAAGAGAGAAGAGTAAAGAGTAAAGAGTAAAGAGGAGTAAAGAGTTGGGTGGGTGGAAGAGAAGAGGGGGTGGTGTAGGAGAAGAGGGGAGATAGAATAGCTCGGGCTAACGACAGACAGGAGAGAACTAAGGAGAGAGAGAGAGAGAGAAAAAGAGCGAGAGAGAGATGAACTGATATGTCTCTTCTCCAAGATTGTATTAACGAAAGATACAAAAAAAAAAAATGATTTAAAAAAAAAAACACGGAGAGAGAGATAGAGAGAGAGAGAGAGAGAGAGAGACAGAAGATATAAGCATAGAAAAAATTTGAATCGTCGGAAGGCGTTACGAAAATTTCATTTGGTTATATCGTTTGTCGTTTAGTTTCGATCTAGATCGATAATTGTTCGGTGATGATTTCGGTTTCGATATTAAAAATTATTCGGTATAATGATTTAGGGTACGATTGAACATTATTCGATATAATGATTTTGGTTTCGATATTAAAAATTATTCGGTGTAATGATTTAGGGTACGATTGAAAATTATTCGGTATAATGATTTAGGTTACGATTGAAAATTATTCGATATAATGATTTCGGTTTCGACATTAAAAATTATTCGGCTAAGTTTCGACGATGATCGATAAATAATTCCGACGTTGTTCGATGTTGTTGATAGATAATAATTCTATAATGATTTAGATTTTCATAAAAAATTAATCGATCAATTTCGACGTCGATTGATTATAAATTCGATCGATCTCGAATGCCGATCGTCGATCATACGAATAATTTTTAGCATCGATCGAATCGAAAATAATTCGACCAATTACGACGTCGATCGATGTGATAGATAAATCGATCGATTTCAATGTCGATCGTTAATACCTAATATTATTAACGAATTATTTCGGATGATACAACGCGCGGAAATTATTTTTTTTTTTTCCAAACGAGATAGGGGGGAAAAAAAGATCAAAGTAAAATCGAATAAAATCTTCTCTCTCTCTCTCTCTCTCTCTCTCTCTCTCTCTCTCTCTCTCTCTACGAAGCGAAAAAATCATCGATGGTTTTTTTTCTTTTTCTTTTCTTTTTTTTTTTTTTTTAATGTCGTTAAAATGTCCGCCCTCTCGTAAAGGTGTATGAAAAAGTCTTTTGCAGTTTTTCTTTTCTTTTTTCTTCCCCCCCCTCTCTCTCTTTCTTCTTCTTTTTTTTTTTATTTTCTTTCAGGTAGGCTCGTAAATCCTTAGATAACTTACAGCTTACCCACAATGTTTTGATCTGTACGATCTTCGGTATAGAAATCTTACCCAAATAATCGCCATGGCGAAATCTCAAGGTATGATGGTAGGTAATATTCGAGTAGGTTTACGGAGGTCGAGAAAGTAAAATGTTAAGGGACTAATACTGATAAATATATATATATATATATATATATATATATATATATATATATATATATATATATGTATGTTTGTATGTATGTATGCATGTATGTATGTATGAATGTATGTGTGTGTGTGTATGTTATGTATGTATGTATGTATGTATGTATGTATGTATGTATGTATGTATGTATATGTATGTATGTATGCATGTATAAGTACAAAGGTCGATTTAGAAATTTACAATTTCTCTTCTTTTCATTCCTTTTTTACTTCGAGCTTGGGACAAAAATATAATTGACACACACACCCACACACACACAGAGAGAGAGAGAGAGAGAGAGAGAGAGAGAGAGAGAGAGAGAGAGAGAGAGAGAGAGAGAGATACGTATATATGACGAATATATTTTAAATATATATATATATATATATATATATTTTTTTAGATAATGAAGAAGTACGTTTTTCCTTCTCTTCTATTTATTTTTCTCTATTCGTATCGAACGAGTCAAAGGTTTCAAAAGGTGTGCCAGAAAGTTCCTCCCCAGGCTGGTGGTTACGCGATTTGAAGAAGCAAAGGCGGAAAAAAAAGAAAAATAAATAAATAAATAAATAAAAAGAATTAATGAAACTTACAAATTCTCAAGAAAGAGATATTAATTTTTTTTTTATATCTATATATGTATATATATATATTTTTTTATGTATTTCCATTATTTATATATAGTTTTAAAATGGATCGTATCTCTTTCATTTAAACAACAACAACATCATTATCATCAACAATAACAACATCACCGTCATCAACAACAGCAATAATAATAATTAACAATCTGATATAGCTGTGATAGAAAAAAAATACGTACAAAAAAAGAGAGAGGGGGGAGGGGAGGGGGAGAGGAACTTTTCCTTCCTTTCTTCTTTCTCTTTTTTTTTTTTTTGAGAACGTTTCCGTCCCTTTTGGAATCGTATTTCAAGCGGACAAAAATCAAACAGAGACTGACCCTCCCTCTCTCTCTCTCTCTCTCTCTCTTTCTCTCATGCCGTTCGTCGCAAAAGTCATTTTTCTGTTGGATATCTAAATAAAAGGGGGCGGAAGGGGAGGGGGATGGGATGGGGATGATTTCATAGTCGAAGAATATATGGTAGGTAGGTAGGTACGTGTATACGTATTGTTTACGGTTAGAAAGAGAAGGAATCTTGGAAGGCGTCAAACGAACGAACGAACGAACGAACGAACGAATGGACGAAGCCGTTACAACCGGAAGTAAGAAGAAGTAAGAAGAAGTAAGAAGAAAAAGAAGAAGGGGATCCTTTGGCTACCTGATGGTTAAAGCACGAACACGATACGCGTCGTAAAGCCTGGCGCCAGGCGCAACGATACGCACTTAACGTTTAATGTGTACAGACGGTAGCAGCAACCTCGAATATCCCTACTTTCTTTTGGGCCCCCCCTTCGAATATCCCTTCTCGACAGAGTGTGT
The DNA here is from genome assembly GCA_911387685.1 of Dolichovespula media. Taxonomy (NCBI): domain Eukaryota; kingdom Metazoa; phylum Arthropoda; class Insecta; order Hymenoptera; family Vespidae; genus Dolichovespula; species Dolichovespula media. Next base: position 7,243,445 of record OU426854.1, read on the forward strand.
GTGTGTGCGTGAGAGAGAGAGAGAGAGAGAGAGAGAGAGAGAGAGAGAGAGAGAGAGAGAGAAGGTTCAGGAAAGAATCAAGAAATTCGAGACTTTTCGTTCATCCCGTCGTGTTCGATACTTGTGCGTCGTCGATTAATAGGACCACACAATGACTTAACTTTATTATTTATTTTTGTCATTTGAGCGAATCGACGTTTTTCTCACGCGATTTCTTTCTTTATCGCTTTTTCGCGAGCGTGCGAAGAAAGAAGGAAAGAAAGAAGAAAAAAAAAAAAAAGAAGAAGAAGAATTCTTTTTCTCGTCTTTTATCTTTTCGATCATAACTCCGTTTCTCTTGTTCAGGTTTTATAAATTTTAATGATAATATTGATGACGATGATGATGACGATGATGATGATGATGATGATGATGATGATAAGTATAATTGATAATGATGATATGTATAATTATTATACAGATAGGAATACTTAATAATAGATTAAGATTTATTAATTTATTTTAAAATATAAATATAAAATATATTAATAGATTATTAAAAGAAACTGATGATAATAATAATAATAATAATAATAATAATAATAATAATAATAATAATAATGTCTTTTTGAAATTGTTCGTGAATTGCTATTACACTTACTTAAAAAAAAAAAAAAAAAAAAAAAAAAATTAACTAACACAAATAGTTTTGTATCGAATAGATTAGGACTGTCTACGTAAAAACAATGTCTCTATGGTGTCAAACATTAATCCCATTAAAACGTCGAATGTTCAACAGCAGAATTTTAAGAATAGCATGTTCGACAAAACATATCTCTTGAATATTTCAAATGACATATTTATAGATCACTTACATAATTTCCGACGGCGAGACCCATCTAATGGAGGAATAAATTGTAGATACTAGAAAATACTCTCGTCCTTTCTCTCTTCACTCTCTCTCTCTTCTTTCTCTAACGCTCTCTCGTTAGCGAATTTATCCACCAGTATATATATATATATACATATTTCGGGTCCGAAATTGTTCGATAACAAATTTCCTTTCTATTTCCGTAACTTCTATCTTTATCATTAGAAGACCAGTAATGTTTCGAACTTTGAATATCGTCAATAATTTTCTTTCTCAATTAACGTGCGCGATTTTGCTTAGATTTATCTATTTCAAATCCTTCCTTCCTTCCTTCCTTCCTTCCTTCCTTCCGCGTTTAAAAATATTCTTCGTCAAATATATGTTTACGAAAAGATAAAATGTAAATAAAAAGAGAGGAAAATTAATGATTGAACGAACGATGGTAATAAACGAGATTATTATTCTTAACGATGAATAATTGTATAAATTAAATTAAGTATAAATTAAGAATTAAAGAAAGGAAGATAAGGAAAAATGAAAAGAAATATTGTATAATGTGATATATATATTTTCCAGGATTATGGCGACATATTTTCACGATCCGTGGGTGTATTTCTGAGAAAAATATTAAACAGAATGTATATGTCTGTATATGTAATATAATAGTACATATTATTCTCCCTAGTAGTCATATAGCACACTGCATATATATATATATATATATGCTATACTCATCTACTACTATTACTATTACTACAAAAACAACTACTACTAATAATATTATATATGTATATATAATATATATATATATATAATATATTATATATACTAATATTATATATATACATACTATTATTATATATTATTTATATATTATTACTACTATATATATATATATATATATATATATATATATATATACTACTACTAGTAGTAGTGGTAGTAGTTGTTGTTTCTGTAGTAATAGTAACAGTAGTAGATGGGTATAGTACAGTCTTAATATTAATAATAGTATAATATAGTATAGTAATATTAGCAGCAGCATCAGTAGAAACATCAGCAGTAGCAGGATCAGCAGGAGCATCAGCAGTAGCAGCATCAGCATCAGCAGCAATAGTAGTAATAGTAATAGTAATAATAGTAATAATAGTACAGTGGTAATAGTAGCATCGGTAGTAGTAGTAGAATGGTAATATCAATAAGGACCAGCCAACGAAATAGACTAATATTCGTCTCACCGTCATCACATAGATAAACGTACATGCGTGCAAGTACGTATGCGAGAATGAAAATGTGTGTGTGTGTGAAAGAGAGAGAGAGAGAGAGAGAGAGAGAGAGAGAGAGAGAGAAATACACGCACACATATAAATATATAGAAAATACTTAGGTAACTGTGTACATATACGTACATATTTACACGATAGTGTCTATGTATACGAACGCACACGTACGCAACAGCATAAGAAAAGAGTGAGAGAGTGAGAGAGTGAGAGGACGAGGGAAAGAGAGATAGAGAGAGAAAGAGAGAAAGAGAGAGAGAGAGAGAGAGAGAGAGAGAGAGAGAGAGAGAGAGAGAGAGTATAAGTATAGGGGAGGCGAGTGCTATACTACCGGCGCACTCTGCACTTCGGAGCGCCGTTATCTCGGCACCATCTAGCCTGGCTAAAAGCTTCTCCCCATCAACCCTCCCCCTCCCCTCCTTTCCTTCCCTCTCTCTCTCTCTCTCTCTCGCTCTGTCTCTCTTTTTCCCAACCCCTCCTTCTCTCCTTCTGTTCTCTTACTACAAACCTCCAAGCACCCTCCTTCTTCTTCTACTTCTTCTTCTACTACTACTACTACTACTACTTCTACTTCTACTTCTACTTCTTCTTTTTCAACAGTTGCTTCTCCTTCTCCTTCTTCTTCTTTTTCTTCCAATTCTTCTTTTTTTCTTCTTTCTCTTTCCTCTTCCTCTCAGTTCATTCTTGCATGTCCCAATTTTTTGTTTTGTCTCTTTTTGGTTCCTTCTTTTTTTCCCTTCTTTTCTTTAATTTCTTTTTCTTTTTCTTTCTTTCTTTCCCGTCCAGCTGGTCCAACCCCGAAAGGCCAAGCCGCGCTATAGATTGCTAGCTGGCTAACTGGCTAACCAGCTTTTACATCTTGTAACTCGTGTGTCCATCTCTTCGTATTAGTTTTCTAATTTCTTTCCTTTCGATTTTACTCTGTCTTCTCTTTTCTTTTCTTTCTTGCTTGCTTTCTTTCATTCCCCCCCCCTTTTTTTTTTTTTTTTTTTTTTTTTATTAATTTTGTCCTCAGTTCGACTTCGCTTTGATTTTTCTTCTTTCTCGACGAGTTAGTTAGGTTGGATGGGTGGGTTGGATCTCTCTCTCTCTCTCTCTCTCTCTCTCTCTCTCTCTCTCTCTCTCTCTCTCTCTCTCTCTCTCTCTCTCTCTGTCTATCTTTTTCTCGTCGCACATAAATATTTCAGAGTAGAGGTATGAATATGTTCTTGAGACGCCGTTCAGATCATTTTATTTTCATATTTCAAATTTTAACTTTAATTCTTTTCCTTCTTTCAATCGACGAGTAAGTCTGTTTTTTTTTTTATTATTTTTTAATATATATATATATATATATATATATATATATATATATATATATATGTTATGCGTGCGTGCGTATGTTATTGTCGGTCTACGTACAAAAAACCATTCTAAACATAGTTAAAAGACGAACAACAAATATATAAAACGTTTGTCATTACATAATAATACAATAACGACGAATATAATTCATCGAGTTCAAAATAAACCTAAAAGACCATCTCGGTAATACAATTTCAATTTCAATTCATCGATCTCGTTCTTCCCTTTTTCTTTTCTTTTTTTTTTTTCAAATCCATTCCCACGGTCTTTCCAATTTACTTTTACTCGCTCGCTCGGTCGTCTCTTTCATGCCGAACCAAATGTGTCATTTTTCTATTTCCTTTTATCTCACGCTTTGGTTTAAATATTCCCAAGTAAACTCGAACTCGAGCGCAAGAGTAAGGGCGGGAGGAAGGGGAGGGGAGGGGGAGGGGGAGTAAGGACGAAAGGAAGAAACTTCGAAGGAACCTGGAGTTACGCGGATAGATGGTTTTGGTTGGCCGCGAGTGAGTGGGAGGAAAGGGAAAAGAGGGGGTGAGTCGTTAGGATACACGAAGGGAGATTTGACATGAGGAGGAAGAGGAGGAGGAGAAAGAAGGGGGTTGAGGGTGGTTTGAAAAGGGGGTTGCGTCAGGGTTGTACGTATTTACGCGTCCGTAAGAGCGACATCCCTCGCGGACTTGCGCGGACGGGCCATATCGATCTGCCGGTTTCCAGGGCCGCTTAAACCCACGCGACTCACGCCCGAGTATAATAATTCATGCCTTTCATGCCTCTCCCATGCCTCTCTCATGCCTCTCTTCTCTTCGATTCTACCGAACATCGGAGTCCGACGTAATAATTCCTTTAAACCCGTGGATGATCGTATGAACTCTTAGTTTCGATCCATTCAAATCCAATGGGGTTGTTTTATCTGTCTACATCTTGATCACGAGTTTTAGAGAGAGAGAGAGAGAGAGAGAGAGAGAGATTTTAAAAGATTTGAATTTA
>OU426854.1:7252908-7270408 GCA_911387685.1 Dolichovespula media
ATATAAGACGTCGTACCCCTGTGACACTAATTGTTGAAAATAAAAACGAAGATAAAAAAAATAAAAAAGTAGAGAGAGAGAGAGAGAGAGAGAGAGAGAGAGAGAGAGAGAGAAATGAAAAACATTAGCGATTTACCACGGACGAGATCGACATGAGAGATTTTTCTATTTCGAAAGTCGCGCGAGGAGGTGAGGCGTATTTAAGTTCAAAGTTCCACACCAAGAAAAAAAAATAAGAAGAAGAAGAAGAAGAAGAAGAAGAAGAAAAAGAAAAAAAGAGAGAAAAAAAAAAGAAATGTCGTAGTCAAGTATCCGTATTAACGTGCAATCTGTAGAAGTCAAATTTACAATAGAATTTACAACGGGGTACCCTGGGTACAAACGCTTTGGGTAAGAAGAAAAAAATCAAGAGAGTGAGTGAGACAGAGAGAAAGACAGACAGACAGACAGACAGACAGACAGATAGAGAGAGAGAGAGAGAGAGAGAGAGAGAGAGAGAAAACGAATGAGAGAAACAGATAGAAAGATACACACAGAAAGAGAGAAAAAGACGGAGACACAGAGAGAAAGAGAGAGAGAGAGAGAGAGACCAGTTGCAGTGCTCCTTTCACGGATGCAGATGCAGCTGTAGGTAGGTACCTATATAGGCAAAGCAGTTATGTCTATATATCGTTCGGTCGTATATCCCAAGGAGACTACCTTCTTTTCCTATACGTCCGACAAAAGGGCAAACCCGCGCGGACGGATAAATATGTAACTATAAAAAGAAAGGAAGCAAGGAAAAAAAAAAAAAAAAAAAATTAGAGAAGAAGGAGAAGAAGACGAAGACCGAGAGAGAGAGAGAGAGAGAGAGAGAGAGAGAGAGAGAGAATAAAAAAAAAGGAAGGGTAAATACTCACGGTCAAGAGTCAATATTGTTAGAGAGTCCCGGCCGTTTCGCCGTTTCTAATGTACTACGCCTGTCTGTCCACGTTTAGAAAGATTTCGCCGCCTTTTCTCTCTTTCTCTCTCTCTCTCTCTCTTTTTCTCTGTCTTTCTCTGAAAGACACTGGCCGCCATTTTCTATTCACCCGTCACCCCTCCACCCCGTCGCTCACCTTACTCCAACTCCAATGATCATACTTTCGCAATTAACTCTTCCTTCATTTTTTCGTCTTTACTTTATCGATGATATTTCAATGACATTTATCTCTTTCCATCTCTATCTCTATCTCTCTAGTATCTACAAGCAGATAATTAGTATTGTATATGATCATATTGAAACTTTTGATTATGACCTTGGGATGAATTCGTTACACATGCACATTCGAACAATTCATTTTTCTTTCTTTTCTAGTCTTAATCTTTCGACACAATTATTTATTTATTTATATATATATATATATATATATATAAATTTTAAGAAATATTTGTCAATAATTTAACAAGAATAATTCGTCAATAATTTTTATTGTACTTTGTCGAGATTCATGACGTTTGGAAAAAAAATATATATATATATATATATATATATATATATATATTTTTTTTTTTTTGTTAGGATTGAGAAGAATTTAATCGAAATATTTATGCTAAGATCGATTATACAAAATATTTTATTTAATATGTTTGTTTTGTATCGTTCAAGGAACAAATATATCTCATTATTGTTACATTCATGAGTTTTTTATTGTGTCCATTGTGCTATAAAAAAAAAAAAGAAAGAAAAAAAGAAAAAATAGAAAAAAAAGAAGAGAGAGAAAATATTCTCCATATAAAAAATTTCATTAGTGTGTGAAAACTTAATTGACATTTTACTATATTTATAACACTAACGATACTGAGAGAGAGAGAGAGAGAGAGAGAGAGAGAGAGAGAGAGAGATATGCACAATATTCGACAATTTCTAACAAACTCGTTGGAATAACACCATTATCAAATTCGTAAGTTAGTTACAGTGTGAATTATGTTAGTTCTCAAAGAAAAAAAGGAGAAAAAAAAAAGAAATTTTTTTTTAAATTCCCTGTACAAACAATTTATCGAGGCGTACGAATTCGATCGAAATTTTTTCTCTCGTTTCTTTTCCTTTTTATGTGTGTATGTGTGTGTGTGTGTGTGTGCATATACCTAACCAATGACACAGAAAGAGATTAAAAAAAAAAAAAAAAATATCCCGCAATCTAGAGCAACCTCGTTGCATCCACGTTATTATTAAACTAATGCATTTGTTATCGCGTTGATCGTGCAGTTTGGAATTAAACAAAACAACACAACTAAAAAAAAAAAAAAAAATATGTACACACACACACACACGCATTATTATATTAGATACCAATATAGAGGCATTTATATATATATATATATATATATATATATATATATATATATATGTATATACATTATTATTATTATTATTATTATTATTATATATAAATATTTAAAAAAAAACTATCAAAAAAAAAATAATGGAATAAAAAAATATAACAAAAAAAAAAAATAGAAAAGAAAAGAACGTGATAAAGAGGTCGCAATCATCCGGTACGACCTTCGCAAACTCGTAATTTACTTGGGAAAAGGTCAAAGGTCATGGGGCGATTCCGCCTCGTAACGTACGGGGAATACTCGCGTGTTGTAAAAGCTTCGTGGACGTTACGTGCTCGTCCCTGTTCCGTTCTAACGCATATAACTACTCGACCATCCCTTTAACCGTTTGTTCAACCCCGTCCCTGTCCACCTACACACCCCTCCCTCACTCGTTCCTCTCGCCCTACCACCACCCTGCGGTCAGTCAGTCAGTTAGTCAGTCAGTCTTCTCGCAGCACGCGATACACGCATTGACTTCTCTAACACGCGTACCCACACGCCGACTATGTATATGTAATATATATGTACTTATATGTATGTATTTATTATGTATGTATGTATATATGTATTTATATATCGTCTAATCAGTCACGCTTCCTTCAACCACATTCTATAACGTTTTATTACATGACGATTTATTGTCGACATTGTACATCCTTATGAATAATTCGTTTTTTTTATATTCTCTCTCTCTCTCTCTCTCTCTCTCTCTCTCTCTCTCTCTCTCTCTTTTGTTCTCTTCGTCATTCATCGTCGGACAGGTTAAACGTCGATTAAATATTTTTACAATGAAATATAAACGAGATATATCAGATATCTTTTTCCTAACAGTAAGATCAATTCGAATTAAAAAAATAAAAAAAAAAAAAAAAATAAAAAAAAGAGAGAGAGAGAAAGAAAACAGTTTAATTAAATTAATAATAATCATACTAATCGCGAACTGACTTCTGTACACCTTACGTGATAAGTATAATATTTTAGTAATATAAAACACAAAAAAATATTATTCGTATCGTTTAACAGTATTATTTGTATCATTTTCCTTTTTTTAAATATTAAATATATACACATATGAATATATCCGAATGAAAATATCTCATATTAAAAATATATAGGTAATAATAATAATAATAATAATAATAATAATAATAATAATAATAATAATAATAATAATAATAATAATAATAATAATTTTTGAATTACTTTGATATAACAGATTATATATATTCGCATTTATTATTTAATTAATTTACCGAAAATAAAATTATATCGTTAAAAACGTGTAACGGAAAGCTTCTCTTACAAATGCACTAACACACACACGCGCACACACATAATTTTAAATCTCATAGCTCTTTCTCTTTCTCTCTCTCTCTCTCTCTTTCTTTCTCTTTAATTCGTAAAATACGAATAATAACAGCTCGAAATCGGGTATATCACGTATAGAATGAGGCGTTAACGAAAATGCAAAAGTACACGGATTGAAAAATATTGCAGCTTTCGCATTACCCGTTTGCAAAAGCTCACCGCGCTTTACCAAACGCGATCGGATTTGTTTGCCAACATAAAAGGCACGAAAGGATTATCTACGCAAACAGGCCACCCGTTACATTTTATCATGTGTTTGTCATTTTACTTTTAACTCGTGAGAGCACGCGACCGCTCGTTATCTACTTTATCGGGGGTCTTGTGCAACTGTTAATGTTATAGTTAAATATATGTTACGAGTGAACCTCTGCATCTCTCTCTCTCTCTCTCTCTCTCTCTTTTCTAAGATAATGTTTTGTCAAGACAAACAGTCCTAAGTAACGAACGAACGAGATGTTAATTAAGTTTCTTTGTCGAAGAACGGAATCGTTAGGAATTAACGTTCTTATTTTTCCTATTCTTTTTTTTTTTTAACCCCCTCCTTTCGTTTTCTTTTTTTATTTTAAAATTGAAAACAAAAAGAGAGAGAGAGAGAGAGAGAGAGAAAACCAGAGAAAAAAAATAGTAGGAAGAGAAAACGATATGACGTTTTATATATATACTACACACATATATATACATATATATCTGTAAGTAATAGAGATATATATGTATGGAGAGGTAATACATATATTACGTATATACATATATTTGTTTTTGTATTTCGAATTTCCTTTTTCTTTTTTTATTTTCCATTGAAAAATACGATCTCTACAAATATTCCGAGATACGATGGTCGAATAAGAGAAGAAAAAATATATATATATATACATACATATATATATATATATTTATTTATATACATAAATAAATAATGATTTCTAAATATTCTTTTTCTTTTAGTCGAAAATCGGAATTAGTGTCGGATCGCGATCTAAGCGTTCTTATTTTTTTCTTTCTTTCTTTCTTTTTTTTTTTTGGAATATTCATCTTACTTCGACATTGAAAATGGATACGAGTAATATTAAGATAAAAATAAAATAAAATAAAATAAAATAAAATAAAATAAAATAAATAAATAATTTCGCGAGATTATGGTAGTATTAATTAAAAAAAAAAAAAAAAAAAAAAAGAAAACTGTGATACGATTAAAAACATACATCCATTATTTCCACGGCGTAATAACAACGTCCCCTTCCACCCCTATCGAACATTATTTCCATTATTTTCAATGTTTCATGATCGTAATTTTGATTTATTATTAATTCACCGTCGAACGTTTACCTTATTCGTTATTATCATTCGACGATGCAATTCTCTCTCTCTCTCTCTCTCTAAAAAAAAAAAAGGAAAAAAAAATACAATAAAGGAAACAATGAAAAGTAAAGAACGAAAATATTTGAAGTAGAACAAAGTTTACTATCGTAAATCTATTCCTACTATTTATTTCATTGTGAGATTTTCTACATAGAGAGAAAAAAGAAGAAAAAAAAAATAAATAAATAAATAAATAAATAGAAAGAAAACGAATAATAACAAAAAAAAGCATGAAAATAAAAACACGAAATGATTAAATGATCAAATAAATAAATAAATAAATAAATAAGAGGAAAAAAATAAATAATAATAATAATAATAATAATAATAATAATAATAATTTTGACAGTCGAGGAAGAAAAAGTCATCGTCATCCTCCCACGTCGAATGCATGTAAATTGTGCCATCTGTAAATCAAGTAGAAACAGTAAGCATGAGCTGGCTCGTCAGCTAACACATACATAAATACATACATACATACCATATACATATATATGTATATAGGTACTACTATGCCAGAAGAGATGATGATGAGCACGTGATCCGATCAACAGCTGCCCTTTCTGACCATATGGCATGCAACAACCCTCTACCTACCCCCACCATTATTCCATACCTCTCTCTCTTTCTTTCTCATGCTTTTTCTGTTACACTGTCGGTCTTTCTTCGAACTCGCAACCACCCCCAAGAGAGATAGAAAACGAATCTGATAAGAGATCGTGCGGACGATACACGTTCCGTCCTCTCTTATCATCTTTCACATCCTGTTGGACGAGAACTAACTCGCACGATCGACAACAAATCTCCACGGCATGACGTTGGCGCGTGTCGCGTGACGTCTAATTACGTCCAAGATAAATAACAATGCCTAAATAATACATTGCCGTTACGCTTTCGTGCATACATAATTGTGTGTTGTTTGTATATATATATATATATATATATATATATATATATATATATATATATATATATATAATATATTGTTGTCAAGTAGAACGTTTGATTAGAAAGAAAGATTTTATTATAATTTTTTCTTTTTTGTAATATTTTATTTTATTATAGATTTTATTATAATACGATATATTTATTTTATGTTTATATATATATATATATATATATATATATATATAATATGTTGTTGTTAAGTAGAACGTTTGATTAGAAATAAAGATTTTATTATAATTTTGTTTTTTTTGTAATATTTTATTTTATTGTAGATTTTATTATAATACGATATATTTATTTTATGTTTATATATATATATATATATATATTTATTGATTTATTTTATATTTATGTATTTTATACTTATATTTATAAATATAAGAGAGAGAGAAAGAGAGAGAGAGAGAGAGAACTTTCTAATAGATAACAACGAGCGAGATATTTTTATATTTTCAATTAGAATGAGAAAGAAGATTAGATTTACGTTACAATGTCGTTTTCAAGGTAAAGATGATATCAGATACAAGATAATGAAAACCTTCGTACAATAATAATCAGATAAAAGATAACGGATTGATGGTAAAAATATTCGGACGTCTAAAACGAAAGAGGAAGAAAGAGGAAAAAGTTAAAGAAAAATATTTCTTTTTCCTTTTTCTTTTTTTTTTTTTTTACAGATAATAGATAAACGATAATGAAACTTCTCGGAAAGGATGGCAAAAAAAAAAAAAAAAAAGAAAAGTAAAGAAAGTAAAAAAGAAAACCAAAGAATATATATTCGATCGAATAAACGTCGAATGAGAGTATTAAATAAAAAAAAAAAAAAAAAAAGAACAAAATAAAAAATAAATAAAGACGAGATATAAGATAAAATATGAGAAAAATATCTCTAAACAAATATCATCGCGTCATCGTTTGTAAATAAAGTATCCTACATAGAATGGTTTCACTCTAATGACTGATAATATTTTTCTCTTTTTTTTTTTTTTAAAAAAAAAAAAAAAAAAAAAAAAAAGAAAAAAACCCACGTAGATAAATATCCCAGACCTAACGTACTTATTTCTATCGAATTTTAAAAAAAGATCAGATATACCTATTGTTTCTTTCGTCGAGTACGAACGCAACGTGAAAATGGGTCGCTCGTGATAAATATTTCGTAAGAACACGAACACACCGACAAGATGTCTCCTCTCTGTTCCACCGAAAAAGTTCTCTATCGATTCTCGTTTTTCTATATGCATAAAAAACAACCCACCATCGAACTTATAAAACTTTATTCGAATTCCCATGGAAAACTTGTGGAAGCGAGTGAACGGACGAGAGGCCTGAATTATTTTGTTTACGTAACGTTGACAATTTTATCTTTGTATGTAACAAAGATTCAAACAGTTAGTTAGAATTAAGAAAGAAGAAAAAACAAAAAATATATATATATATATATATATATATATATAATTATCGAGTGAATGATTAAGATGAATTGACAACACCATACGTCGTACGTATATATATATATATATATTTTTTTTTTCATTCATTCTATCAAAAATACCGAACGACATGGGAATCTACTTTATTGATCGATTCGTCACTCAATAATAATAATAATAATAATAACAACAATAACAAACATTTGTTTTTTCTTTTCCTTGACGAAACTTTTCTATTTTTATTTTTTTAACCCTTCACATGCCAATTTTTTCTTTCATATATATATATATATATATATATTGTATGAAGTAAAAGTCATGGTATTTATTAACGACACAGGACGGATAAAAAGTACTCCTAATTGATCTTTAGAATCAATCGTTTATTTATTTTTTTTTTTCTTTCTTCGACAGACCTTTCAGACTAAATTTTCTTCTATATTTTTTTTTTTTCTTCAAGTCGTGAAAAATAAAAAAAAAAAACGAAGTACGAGATACGAATTAACGATTAAGTTCGTTGAGTGACGAGATGGAACGAAATAAATCTGACGAAAAAAAAAAAAAAGGAAAGAAAAGAAATAAATAAAAACAAACAAAAAAGTACAGCGAACTTGTATCCACTTATATCCAAACGTAAAAAAAAAAGCTTCGAAGTTGCGCGGCGTCGAACGGGTTGATATCTTTTTTCTTTCCAATTTATTTATTTATTTACAATCGGATCATTAAGAATTATTCCGTCGCTCTAAATGTCCTTCGTTCAAGAAAGAAAAAAAAAAAAAAAGAAAAACAAAAAATAAAATTTCATCAAGCTATTCACAAGTTCGATCCGAAAGTTCCTTAAGTGATTAATCCAAAATTAATGAACCCGTTCTTCGAGACATTTACGGAACATACTCGTTCGATTAGGCTCAATCACATATTTACAAACTGAATCGGCGGTTTTACAATCGGCAAGAAGAAAGAAGAATAAAGAGAAAAAAAAAAAAAAAAAAAAAAAAGAAAAGAAAAGAAAAAAATCGGTCCGAAATGTCGCTCGTCGGAAATCGGAGAATAAGAGTGAACCACTCGATTTTGATTTTCTTTTCGTCTATTTTTTATTTATTTATTTATTTTTATTTATTTTCTTTTCTTTCTTTTTTATTTTTTTTTCTTTTTTATTTTTTATTCTTTTTATTATTTTTTTTTATTTATTTTCTTTTCTTTAAATCGCCCAGCTAATTTGGAGACACCCTGTAATACGTTACACTCGGTCTCTTGCTAAAGAGATAGATAGAGATAGAGATAGATAGATAGAGATAGATAGACAGAGATAGAGATAGAGATAGAGATAGAGATAGAGAAAGAGAGAGAGAGAGAGAGAGAGAGAACCCCTAACCATTGTTTACGAGAATCTACGAGTTTGTCCACCCATTGAACCCATCATCGAACCCATCGAATGAAAAAGGAAGAAAATGTCGAAAGCGCAGTTACTCATCCAGAATTATTTACGGAGGAGGAAAAGGGGATGAGAGGATGAAGGTTAGTTATAGGGTGGGCGGGGGGGGATGTCAATGGGAGTGGGAGTGGTTTAGAAGATATATATATATATATATATATATATATATATATATATATATATAAATATATATATATATATAGAGATTTTCAAGGAGGACAGTTTTACTATCCATTGTATACGATACTATATACGATACTATATACAATACTATATACGATACTATATACTATACCATATACGAGATTCTCTTTAGGGAGGCGCACCGTTCGTAAGAGAAATTTCTCTTGTATCGTATAAGACCGACGGCGGGCGTATTGGATATATATATATAGTGTACACACGATAAATATTTTCCAGTACAATGGAGGAGAGAGCGACGTTAAAGGGTCTCGTGTCGGAGTTTCGCGTCCTGTGGCTTTCGATCGGAACCACGAAAACCATGAAAGCCTAAGAGTAAAAAGGAAGAGAAAGAGGACGAGGACGACGACTCTCTCAGTGCCGGAAGTCGAGCACGATCGGCCATACATCCGGCCACGCGCCGACGCAAGCCAATTAATTCATTACCGCCCTTCTTCTTTCCCTCTCTCTCTCTCTCTCTCTCTCTCTCTCTATCTATCTCTATCTATCTATCTCCTATCTATCTCTATCTCTCTCTCTCTCTTCACCCTTCGTCGATGTTCGCTCTACCCCATCCTCTTTCACTTATCTGACCTCGTCTATCTACTCACCTATATATTCTATCTATCCGACGTGATAATAAACTTTCCGACATACGATGACTGTAATAATTTCTCTCTCTCTCTCTCTCTCTCTCTCTTTTCTTCTTTTTTTTTTCTTTTTTTCATTACTTTTTCTTACGACTTTTTTTTTATTCGAGAAACATTAATACTACTTTATGTAATCTCGATTATGAAATCGAGTAATACTTTGATATGTTTTTTTTTTTTTTAATATTTTTTTATGTATGTTTAAGGGTATGTACAGCATTGATATAGTATTACGATATTGATCTATGTGATATCGATATAATATTGATATGATATTGACACATATATATATATATATATATATTTACTATATTGTGTTATATTAATTATCAATTAGGATAATATCCGATACTATTTTATTCCTCTCTTATATCCCTACCTAAATATTTAAATTGATTTATGGCATACCCTTAAGTATAAAAAAAAAAAAAAAAATTAATAATACTCGTACGTAAAAAAAAAAAAACATTAAAAAAAAAAAATAAAAGAGAGAAAAGACTTATAAAGTACGGATACGTGTACGTAACTAGGAAGTTAAACGGGCTTTTGAAAAATGTAGAAATAATTTTTTCAATCGGGAAACACACATTGGCTCGACAATAAAACAACAAATTTGTTCAAGTAGATATATATCGCATCTATCGCACATATACACGCGCAAACGCACACACGTAATTCATGGCATACGTGTGAGAGAGGTGTGGCCATAGAATTTTACAGCGGCGAGTGCAACTCCTAACACTACAATAACGTTTGATTGGAAGTCACGTGTCGGTGGCAATGAATTCGAAATGTTGGGGTCACGTGTCACGACGCGTTTCCGTGAAACGACACGTACCCGAAAAGTCACGAAAATCACCCTTCCTTCCGTCGATTCTACAGAGAGAGAGAGACAGAGAGAGAGAGAGAGAGAGAGAGAGAGAGAGACATCGTCGAACCGTTACGATCCTCCAAATTTTATTTTATATCGTTTCGTTCGTTTCCTATTTTTCATTTATTTTTTTTTTTTAGTCTTTTTTTCTTTTTCACTCGCCAACAATTACATCCAACCTCGTGCATTTTTTAATTAAATCACGCTTTCACATTTCGTCTACGAACTCGATCAAAGCCGTACGTACGATTAATCGACCAAACGATCGTTATAAACGTGCGCACGCAATATTCGATGGTATACGCGATTAAAATTTTTCTACGATTTTTTACAAAAAAAAAAAAAAAAAAATAAAAAATAAAAAAAAAATAAAAAAAAAGGAAAAGAAATTTCACTCGTCCAGAGATACGTATACGGAGGGAATACGGGGATCGTGAGAACGATTAAATTCCATAGTGCGTTAATTACGATCGATTAAATTAGACTTAACGGGATTGACGACGAATGAATGAAGGATCGATTATGCGCACGCGTAGAAGGACGTAGAAAAGATTTCGCGCAAAAATGTTCGTTTTGAAGCCACCTAAGGGTGAGTTTAGTAGTTGGAGTGAGGCTGGGAAAAGGGCGGAGGGGTGAAGAGGACGCGTTCAAGCGCGTTATCGTAAAATAATTTGTGCAAAAATTAAAACTTTTCCACGAGTATCATCGAACGTAAAAATTCACCTAACGAAGGAACGTTGGTTTGCCACCCCCCCCCCATCTCTACCCCACCCCTACCCCCACCACTCGTTCGAAATACTCGACGAGGAATTATTACAGTAAGAAAAACCATCGATGCCTATGATTAAGGGACACCGACTCGACGGAAAGAGGAGGATGAGGAGGAAGAAAAAAGAAGTTAAAAAAAAGAGAGAGAGAGAGAGAGAGAGAGAGAGAAAGAGGGAAAGAAGAAGAAGAAAAAGACGAAGAGAAACGAGTAGAATAGATAGAATCGACGAATCCAACGCGAGATCCGGGAATCGTTTTCTCTTTATTTCTCGGTTGGCCGAAGGAGAAGGCGGTCTTGTGAATCCAAGAGGTGGAGACAAAGTTTCACGTGGCGAATGAGACCTGTCTCTCTCTCTCTCTCTCTCTCTCTCTCTTTCTTTCTCTCTCTCCGTGTGTCACGTGCATATGTGTGCAACGTACGTACGTGTGTGTGTGTGTGAATGTGTACGCTCTCTGAGCGTGTTTCGTCGCGCGCTTAAGCGCAAGCGTAAGCGTAAGCGTTAGCGAAAACACGCGATACAGTCCGATGTATCAGGAGAGTTAGAGAAAGAGAGATAGAGAGAGAGAGATAGAGAGATAGAGAGAGAGAGAGAGAAGGGACGCACGCGCGCCATGTTCGAAGAGAAACGGCCCTGACGACTATGGGGACACTGACAAATGACGCGTGGCGTTGTTCGGCCACGCGACGCCTAATTGACGTTACCGTGACGTCACGTGCCACTGATGCACCGCTTGCCAACTTACAGGCGCTTCTACTTTCTCTCTCTCTCTCTCTCTCTCTCTCTCTCTCTCTCTCTCTCTCTCTCTCTCTCTCTCTCTGTATATGTTTTTCACTTGTGTCACGCGTTCTTTGAGAGACTGACTTTCTCCTCTTCAGAAAAATCCCACCCTCCCACCCCGACCACCCCCCCCCTCTCTCTCTCTCTCACTATACCACCTCCCTCTATCCCACCCTACATATCTACCACCCTCCTGTATCTAACCATTTTTGCACCAATTTCACCCAAAACATCCTACATCGTTGTTTTTTTTCTCTCCCTCCCCGAACCTTCGCCACGTTTTCTCGAGTACCCTTCGAAAGAGACAGAGACAGAGACAGGGAGAGAGACAGAGACAGAGACAGGGGGGGGGAGAGATCGACGATTCATGTCAAATCGTAAATAAGGACGGACAAATCGAACGAATATGAAATCGAACGAATATGAAATTGAACGAATATGAAATCGTACGAATTTCTCGGCGATATCTAATTTTTCCGAGATACGTGTATGGAATTTTTCTTTTTCTTCAATGTTTTTTTCTTTTCTTTTATTTTATTTCATTTCATTTCATTTCATTTCATTTCTTTCTTTCTTTCGTTTCGTAACGATAAAAATTGTGAAAGATTATAATTAATAAAAACGACGAGAAAAGTCTCGTGCGAATTCGTCGCACGAGTTTCTAAGGATACGTGGATTAG
The DNA here is from genome assembly GCA_911387685.1 of Dolichovespula media. NCBI lineage: Eukaryota > Metazoa > Arthropoda > Insecta > Hymenoptera > Vespidae > Dolichovespula > Dolichovespula media. The sequence continues at coordinate 7,265,717 of OU426854.1, forward strand.
CTTCCCCTTCTTTTTTTTCTTTTATACTTAACATACAAAATGCAAACGAGGAGAGTATTGTGAAGTAGAGGGAATCTTTGAGATGCGAAAATTAATGTTTTTTTTTTTTCGAGCAATAAAAATGATTAAAGAATTAAACGAAAACGTTCGACGCGAACAAATCGCCGATCCGAGCGAAGTTTCTTTTATTTTTATTATTTTTTAATTTTTTGATAATTAAAAAAAAAAGTAATGAAATCGAAAAAGAAATTTGCTCAAAAGAGAGAGAGAGAGAGAGAGAGAGAGAGAGAAAAGATTACGAAATGAAAAAAAAAAAGGAAAACAACGGTTAAATTTGAATGTACGATAAAAAAAAAGAAAAGAAAAGAAAGAAAAAGAAAACGACAATAATAATTTTCAATCAATATTTTGCCGAGTAAGATGATTAAGTTTAGAGATTTTCATCTATGTACATACGTGTATATATGTATATATGTATGTATATATGTAACATGAGGACACGCAAATGGACGTTCTGAATATCCGGCATGGTCGCGTGGTCGGTGAATAATTAGTCGATTGTCCCGTCTAAGGCCGGAAGCCAACCATCAATATTTTTATTGCTATTCAAGCGCCCCACCCCCTCCCCCTCCTCTGTGAAGAAGAACTCGGAGAGAGCTAAGCGACCCCAAAGCGGTCGCCCTTCATTTTTTGCGCGTGTCCGAGCCTTCGTAAGGGTGGCTCTGGCTACTCCTAATGCTAAGTGATATCGGTGATACGCTTACACTTATTCACGCATACGCGTATATGTATGTACTCAGTGTGTGTGTGTGTGTGTGTGTGTGTACACGTGCGTGTGTGTAAGTATGTGGGTGTTCGTATTTACACACGAATAATTTCCAACTCTCGTCTGTGATAATTATTCAATTTTTTTTTCTTTCTTTTTGGATATCGTGAAGAATGATAGAAAAGAAAAAAAAAAAATTAGGGAAAATTAATTCCAAGTAAATGAATCTTCTCTAACGATAAGATAACGTTAGATATTGAATGTATTATTAGATATTGGATATTGTTAAATATATATATATATATATATTGTTTAATTTTGTATAAATATTAATGCATTATTTTCTTTGTAGTAAAATATAAAGTAGTATAATGTATTTTTGCATATCGATCTATATAATAATATAACGTCGTTTACGCAAATCGTTCCCCATAATGATATACAATTGATTTACAATTAATTTTTACAATTAATAATAATTAATTTTTAATAATACATAAGCAATATTTGAATCAATAATTTTGAAAAAAAAAAAAGAAAAGAAAAGAAAATTTATACCACGATCACATTCGTACAATTCATTTTCTTTTTCTTCCCTTATTATGTTTTTCAATTAAATAACATAAGGATACGACGATGTAGTTTATAAAGAAAATATCGAAGTAAACAAATCCTTAACGGATTTATAATCCAAAAGTTAAACCACAGAAGGGTTCATTAAAGTATGATGTTCTTCGAAACTTACCACGAGACCAGATATTTCGAGATATATCGATTTTCATGTATGTATCTGTGTGTGTGTGTGTGTGTGTGTGTGTGTGCGCGCGCGTTTGTGTCTATATGTATCTTGTTAGAAATAAGAAGCGAGGATTAAACGAGAGAGAGAGAGAGAGAGAGAGAGAGAGAGAGAGAGAGAGAGAGAGGACCAAGCGTCGAAAAGTCCTCCTACTCGATAAACTTAAGGCGGAGCTAAAACATCGTCGTCGTGTTACATACCTTCAAGAGGAAGAACTTTCAAACTCTCTTTCTCTCTCTCTCTCTCTCTCTCTCTCTCTCTCTCTCTCTCTCTCTCTCTCTTCACTCTCTGTCTCTCTCACTCAATCGACTTCGTCTTCGATATTCCCGGAACTTGTTCTATCAAATATGAAGTACTTAGTTCGAGGACACTAGCTACGATAAGGCAAACGTTTTTCTTATTTTTTTTTTTTAACGTCGAATTATCGATTAATTTCTAAAATAAGTTTCTAATCGTGTCTAACTCCGAACGATCGCTTTACCCGTTACATAAATCTTATCGAACGAATATTATTTGTTAATCATTCCGTTTTCTTCTTCCTTTTTCTTTGACGTCTACTCGAAACTTATATTCTACATTATGATCGTGAAAGTATGGGGGACGACCATATTGTTTTTTATATTTTTATTTTACTTTTTTTTTTGTTTGCCTTATTTTTCTTTTTATACACATGATCCTCTTCCGCTTATACACTGAACCATAAATATATAATATACGATATGTGTGTTCGTGTGTTTATGTGTTTGCATGGAATTACATATTGACGTCAATGTTCCTATACATGGATATGATCATGTTCCATAAAATGGAATCGTAAACGTCTATGGTTTATACATTGAACCATAAATATCTCCATATCCAATAGGTATATGAAATTATAAACGTGTATGATCTGTACCATAAAATTGCCTACACATTTTCATGTTTTATTCATGTTTTAAAAAAAAAATAAAAAAATATAGAAAGGATTGCATACGTTCGCCACGCATCACGGAGCCTGCATTAAAACTTCGTAAACAATATAATTGTACGTGTTTATATATAAAATTATACACGCACACACACACGCACACGCGCGCATATATACGCGTTAAATTCGATATAAAATCGATGATATGGATCGCGAGATTTTTTTTTCTTTCTTTCTCAAAAAAAAAAAAAAAAAAAAAAAAAAGAAAAAGAAAAAAATGAAGACGAAGAAAAGAAAAATAAAATGAAACGCGTCGAATAAACAGGACACCCAGTATTAACGGAAGAATCGCGTTCCTCGCGTGATTTCTCTTAGAATATCTCTTTTAACTCGCACAGAATAGATCCTGTCTCCCGTAAGGGAAGAAAAAGTGTTACACTACTACCTACTCCGTGTGCCCGGGAGAAACTCGGAGAGTAGCTGGGCGAGGATAGATTAATGGAATTCGTGCAAAGGGAACACTCGTCATCCAGAAACAGAGGTGAAAGAGGAGAATACCGTAGGAAAAACTTTACCCGACGCGCGATTAACCCTCCGGCAAGGGCCATCGGGGGGATAATCGTGGCAACGATTTGTTAAGAGACCTCATGTAACGGGTGTCTTCGAAAAAGAAAAAATAAATAAATAAATAAATAAGACAAAGAAAAAAATAAATTTCAATTATCCATAACGCCCATCAAATACTACCCCTACCCGCCGTTAACGCGATCGTACGAATTCGTTTTCCGATCAATACGGAAATGATAAAGAAAAAAATAAAATAATATAATTCATAAGAATTAACGATTAATAAAGCGTATTATCGATGGGTTAATAATTTATAAGAATTAATGTACGTCGTTGATTTCAACAGAATATATATATAAAGAAGAAGAAAGAAGAAAAAAAAACAATTAAATAAAATAATAAATAATTATATATATATATATATATATATATATATATATATATATATATATATATATATATATATATAATTGATATCAACTACGAAAGAAAAAAAATTGATTGTGTATATATATAAATATATACATAAAAAAAAAAAGAAAGAATTGACTCGTACGCATCTGTACAAAAAAAAAAAAAAAAAAAAAAGAAAATAAGAATAAACAAATATATCGAAACGTAAAAAAATGTTGTCTCGTGTCGCGACAAAGTCTCACGGTTTTTCTCTTCTCTTCGATCATTCTCATCCCTAATGGGCGACGATGCGTGGAATATGATCCGCGTTATACAGCATAATGTCGCATTATTACTGCACCCTTTTGTCCATACTCCCCCGCGTGCCATATACCAATCGTCCGAGCTTACTTTCCCACAGGAACGCCCCACTTGAAATCGAAGCCACAAATACATACCACGAAACACGTTAATACGGTACCAACACACTACGTACGTGTTCCACATTAATATACCGAACGTCTAAATTTCTGACGAAGATGTTCTTTTCTTTGCTTTTTCTTTTTTTTTTCCACCGAATATCATATCTCTACCATGCGATCTCGAAATTTTGAAAAATTCTTTCTTTTTTCCAGAGAAATATGTATGTAGAAAAAAAATTCTTGAAAATTTAATATATATATATATAATATAAAATATATACATACATATTTATAATAATGTCACAAATTTCAATTTAATCTAATATATTAGCTTCCTTAGCTTCGTGTTATTATTATTATTATTATTATTATTATTATTATTATTATTATTATTATTATTATTATATATAATATATAAAATATATACATACATATATATAATAATGTCACAAATTTCAATTTAACCTAATACATTAACTTTTTCTCGTCTTCGTGTTATTATTATTATTAATACTATTATTATTATTATTATTATTATTATTATTGTTATTAATAATTGTTATTATTAGATCGTGTTTGTATCTGTATGTGCGCATATATATCTAGGTTAAAATATATACGAGATCGATGGAGAATAATAATAAAAATTACAAGTGAACGAAGAGTCGATAAAAAAATATTTTACAAAAATAAAAATAATTAAATAATACGAATTTTCCCATCGCAATTCTGATATTTTTCTTACAATTATCAACTCTACATTCCCACTATTACATATTATATTATTATTATATTATGTCATTAAATTATCATTATTTATTATAAATATGTATATATA
>OU426854.1:7275408-7290408 GCA_911387685.1 Dolichovespula media
AACATTTTGATACATTCTAACCTTAAAAATAGTCAACTTATATATATACATACGTTTCGTTAAATTATTTCGAATATTGCTTCATTAGATCGAAATTATTGATAGAGTCGAACATCATAACGAGGATACTTTGACAACTCGTCGCGTACTTCTGTCGGTCTAACCTCTTCAAATATATGCACGTTTGAAATATTTACGTAACCATTTCGTTAAATAAGTTACGAAAATTAATTTAGATCGAAATTAACGCGTTAAGAGTCTTGTAACTTCGACGATTGATACTGTATAGCTGTTCGAACCAACCTCCAAAAATATTTCCACGTTGAAATATATATTACGAATATTACGAAAATTAATTCAAATCAAAATTATCGCGTTAAGTGTCTTGAAACTTTGACGATTGATACCGTATTACTGTTCGATCTAACCTCTAAAAATATTTCCACATTGAAATATATACATACGCATATATATGTATATATCCATGATCATAATCGCATTTGATTAAATAAATTCAAAAATTGCTTTAGATCAGGATGATAACGAGATATTGAACGAGAAAAAGATATCTTTCAATTTCGACGACTCATTATCCTATATAATATATATATACATAACCCCCATAGATATTTCTAAAAGATGGATTACACCGAAATATATATATATATATATATATATATATATATATATATATGTATAATTATACACGTATGTTCATGCATACGCATATTACGCAATTTGCGTTAAATAAATTCGTGTTGCATTAAATTTACATATGACAAAACCGATCGACGTTCTAAGCTAAAATTAGAAAACACCGTGGCTAAAAACGATTTATTATCAACTTGGAACGAATCGATGTCGTTCGAAATATCGTTGTACATACATATATATATATATATATATATATATATATATATATATATATATACATATACCGAAAGGAAAAAAATGGCCAAGCGGTGTCTATAAGAGATTTATTTTTATTCGATGTCCCAGGGATATTTGAAATTACTCACGTGTACGGGCGACCATATGTTTGGTTAATCATCGCATCCCGATCGTAGTTGTCGCTTAAACTCGAAATAATCTCTCGTCTTCGTGCATGGCTCTTTTTACCGTCGGATACAGAAACGATTTGGTCACCTGCTAGAGACACGACCACATAGTATTCTCTATCCTCTTCTCTCTCCGTCGTCACTTCATTCTCCCCATCATCGGCCTCTTCTTTCGCGCATAATGTCTAACCTTAAATTGTAAAATGCAAAAGAGAAAAATAACGATGAAACAAAAGACAATCGTACTAATCGTTACGTCACATAACGCCATCTACGAAGATCGTTCCATCGAATGTTTCGATAAAATAATTCGACGATTTAATTACGAATCCATTTGTTAATTGATATATATATATATATATATATATATATATATATATATATATAATAATTTAATTATTTTAATATTTCCAATATCGTCGCACGAGACAAGACGGGACGAGACATCCTTTCGTTACGAGCAATCACCGTTGAATAAGACGTATGTATGTACTTTTATTTTCGTATGTATCTCGTTCTTCTTCTACGACCTTCTTTCTTCTATCCGGCTTATTTACGATCGTACGAATTCGAAGCTATTGTAGCGTCATGTTTACGACATTTGTGCGTACATCGGTGGTATGTACGGCGTGTGTTCTTTCGTTCGCGCGCGTTAACCTTGTTTACATATAATACCGTTTAAGAAAACGGATTCGCGACGATACTCTCTCGCGTTACCACGGAAGCTAGTTAAACGGTAAACAACAAGCCGAAAGAGGTTCTCGTGTATACGAGACGTTATAACTACGCACATCGATTATTTCCTTTCTGGAAATATTATTTATTATCTCGATTATTTATACGAGAGTACGCGAAAGGTACGTAATACGTGTACGTATATTTAAAAATTAATTGTACGATCGATTGACTCGAACACAAAATTAAAAGAAAGAAAAGAATAAACACGACCGTAACGCAAACAAGAAGAACGACCGACTGGGGGGGGGGGGATACTGAAAGCAAAAGCAGTTATACGTGTGACGTAACACGAGGATGTAATCAAGATGGCGTAATAAAGCAAAACGATTTGTCGATGTTATTTGTTCTATTGGTACTTAAAGAAAAAAAGAGAAAACTTTCTAATGGATGTATCTAATAGCATAATAAACGTATGGATAAGAAACAACACGTTATCATTGTTACCGTAAGAATGACGATCGATTAATACGTGTCCTTGATTTCCCACGATACTTGAAGCGTCCTCGCGAACACGACGAATATACGTTCTAATCGTTGACAAATGACGAATGTGATTGGTCGACCAATCAAAAGAGAGAAAGAGAGAGAGAGAGAGAGAGAGAGATGACGATATGAAAAATGCAAATTAAATTACCCGCGAATTTCGAACGTTTCGATGAGCTACGTACGTATATTCGTTAAATGCGATATAATCGTAGGAATATTAAAAAACGTTCTGTAAATGGAATCAATTAATCGCTATCAGATAATAGCACAGTATTGTGAATAACAATTCCGATGTTTTTTTTTAGTAATTTATTAATGGTATCTCACGATAATTTAATATATAAATCCATTTCTTTCCTTTTCTATCGAATAAAAGACACCCACTTGACGAATAGCGTCACAAAATTGACGTGACACATTTGACTAATTTCATTCGAATCGTAAGAATATTAAATAAAATTATCATGCAAGGTTATATGATAAGAATATTTTTTTTTTGTTTAATAATTTGTATAATAGTAATAATTTTGTTTATTCCATCACGAATGAACACAGAGTTTAAAGAATATGATACATGTAACTACATATTATATGTATATATGTATATGTATATATGTATATGTATATATTTATATGTATATATGTATATCGTTAAGATATGATCTGCATATGACCTACATGGCAAATTTTGATTAAGAAGTAATAATAATGAGAGAAATAAATTTATTACATTAATCAATAATCCTACCAATTATTAATCACCATAATATAAATGGCATACATTTTTTTTCTCCCCTATCGAATAAACGCCATATATATATATACATATATATATATATATATATATATATATATATATATATATATACCACAAAGAACATATAATGCAAATATACATATATATATATATATCGTTACGATAATTTCCCTTAGACAAATTTTATTCAAATCGTAAGAACGCAGAAATATAATCGAATCACCCCTAACAAATCCGGGGCAGCTTTTTCGTTATTCCTGAGCCTACATACGTAATGTAATAATCGTCGTGTATACCAGCCATATGTGCTAGAAACGATGAGCCCTTCCTCACTCGTACATATACATATCACATCACATCACGTACATACATACATACATACATACATATATATATATGTATATATGTATATAGCTGGCTGTTACGAGATCGAAGAGAGCAAGGTGCAGGGGAGGAGACTGCTGCTCGTGATTCTGATTAAATCAGCATTAGAGAGGTCCATGAGAGATCGAAAGAGAGAAAAAGAGAGGGAGAGAGAGAGAGAGAGAGAGAGAGAGAGAGAGAGAGAGAGATCGACCGATCGACCTCGTTGCACCCTTCGAGTCCTCGTCCTTCGACAATGACACCAAATGTCGAATCCAAAGGCTGCCGCCCAACCACCCCTCCCTCAGCCGCTCTCTCTACACCCCTAACCCCCACACCCCACAAACGATCCTTGTCGCTGGACGAGGGCAAGCTTTAATCACGATCCTTGAAACCTTGCTATGCGATACACTCTCTCTCTCTCTCTTTCTCGCTTGCTCGCTCGCTCGCTCGCTCTTTATTCAGCAAATGTATCCAACAACGTAAGAGCAGGTGCCTTTGCAAAAGCTGAATCTCGATTCTCTCTGCCCTCTCTATACGCTGCACAAGGCTCTAGGATTTCTATTGACGCGAGAACATGTTGCACTTTGCGCTCGATTACAGGCTTGACCCTGTACCACTCGCAGTCGTAGTTACGAACCACCGCGCTCCTAGCTATCTTGTTTGCCCTCTTCAAAGGAGAGAGAGAGAGAGAGAGAGAGAGAAGGAAGAAAAAAAGAGAAAAAGAAAAGGATTATCAAGAAAAAGGGCAACGAACTTGTCTTACGAACGATTTTGTCAGACGAGCGTCTGTCGTTTTTAAATGAATTTATTCTTTTTTGTAAAATAAACGACGAAGGATAACGACATATATATATATATACATTTTGATAAATATTTATAATAAAATATTGTAACCCGGTATAAGTGAATCGGTATAATTAATAAACCATAAGAATTATGTCCGAATTTATATCACACGTATTTATAATATATATATATATATATATATATATATATATATATATATATATATATATACCTATATATCATATAAAGACGAATTATCATACTTTACGAATATTTCCATTTAAAAATATCGACCTAGCTCTCTCTCTCTCTCATACTCGATCGTTTCTTTCTTTCTTTTTCTTTTTTTTTTTCTAATGACGACCGACGATCACAACGCGTATCCGATTTACGATTACGATCTACAACGATCGTTCGTACGAAAAATCTTTATCATCGAAACGGAAACGGAATTTTTATTGATAATAAAATGTTATGTTTTAATCGAAAGAAAAAGACAAAAATATATATATTTCTCGACACCACCCTCCCCCGCCCCGCCACCCTCGCCCTCGCCAATCGATCACCCTCATGGAATCCACGATAAATACCTGGCGTATTTTACTCGAAAGGAGTCCCGTCCCGTCCCGTCTCGTCCCGTCCCATCCCATCCCTTCCCACCCCACAACCACCCTAATAGAAAATAAGAAACAAAAAGGAAAAAAAAAGAAAGAAAATAGTAACGGCACAGATGGGGCCGTTACCGGAGGAAAGAAAGAGGGCACGGAAAAATTTTGCAGGTGCGGAAGAAAACGTCGTCCCTTAGAAAACGAAGGAGTAGTATCTTAAGAAGGGTGGAATCGTAGTTTCCTTAGGCGGTAACGTTATCATCCCTTCGGGTTTTTGTAGAAACGACGAGTTCTCCTTCCTCTCTCCTCTCTCCTCTCTTCTCTCTTCTCTTCTCGACGATGTTCTACTCTGCTCTACTCTACTCTTTTCTTCTTCACGTCGACGCACTCTCTCTCTCTCTCTCTCTCTCTCTCTATCTATCTATCTATCTATCTATCTCTCTCTCTCTCTCTCCCTCCCTTTCTCTCTCGTTGGACGCGTGCACGCACCGAACGTAACGACATAGTTGTGTGATCGTGAGCGGCAGGGAGGATGGGGATGGCGGGGGGGTAAAGAGGGTGGAGGTAGGTGGTAGGAGGGGAAGGGGCAGGGGGAGGGAGAGAAACGACGAAACGTTCTACCCTCCTCGCACGCGCTAAAAGCATATCTGTGTCGCCACGCGAATACATACGGAACGGGACGGGACGGGCCGGTATAACAGAAGGGAGGGGAAAAAAGGGAACAACGGGAAAAGGAATTGGAACGACGAGAACAGAGAGAGAAAGAGAGAGAGAGAGAGAGAGAGAGAGAGAGAGGGAGAGAGAGAGAAAGGACAATGACTTTTCGTACGTCGAGATTCTCGAGACTTTCCGACGTTGTTTTTTCATTTTTTTTCTCTTCTTTTCCCTTCTTTTCTTTTCTTTTTTTTATTTTTTTTTTTTTCGTTATTTTAAAGAACTCTTTTGTTCGTTCGTTCGGTCTTTTTTTTTTTTTTTTCTATGCGTACGACGCGGGAAATTGTTTAAGCGAATGAGGGGTGGACTTGGGGATGGGGAGGGGGTAAAAGGAAATATCAAGCGATTCGTTATTAGTTATCGCGATTTAAAACGTGTTTCGTAAATTGCTTTGAGATTACTAATTTTTTTTTTGCGTGTGCGTGTGTGGTAAATTATTATCGATCAATAAGATTGCGATGTACGATCGTATTTTTTTTTTTTTTTTTTTTAATACTATACCCCGTCGATTTTCCCTTTTAACGCTTTTCGACGTTATTGAAAATCTCGATTGACGATGTTCGATACGATTATATCAATGATCCTGACGATATCGATGGAAATTAATGCGGACTATAGAGTAAAGAAAAAAAAAAAAAGAAAAAGGAAAAGAAGTATTAAACAGCGAGGATGTTTAATTGGAATAGTGTTTTAATTTATCTCAATGAAATATTGTCAACGTCGATATATCGGCAAATTCCAATGGTAAGTAGATATATTGACGATCGTAAAAGATTATATTATAGTTAGAGATAATAATACTACGATTCGAGATAATATTAATGATCGCGATACTCCTTGTTAAACAATTCGATCATTCGACAAAATCTGTTAACGAAGTTATCCAATCAATTTCGAAGACGTTCCATGACATTTCGACGTGTCAAAATGTACATATCGAATTTGAACGAAATTACGTAATACGATTATTTATTCGATAAAAACGTCTTTTTGCAAAATAGATTTATCGGGATAATATCACGGACGATTTGAAAATTATTACAAAGCTTATAAATCAAATAGATAACATGTAATAACAATATATATATATATATATATATATATATATATATATATATATAATAAAAATAAATAATACAATAAATAATACAATAAAAATATCAATATCCTCGTGCGTAAGTAATTGATATAATAAATTTGATATAATTGATATAATCATCCGACCTTCCTTCAATCCTTTTTCCTTTTCGATTTGCATTTTATTTGTATTTTCTTTTATTTTATCTATTCGTTCCTCTTCCTTTTTTTTTGTCTTTTCGTAGTCGTCGGACTCTTTCGATTCGATCGAAAACCAATGTACAATTATTATCAAGTGTTTCGGCCGGTCGGTAAGTGAGGTGGGAGGGAGGAAACGTAGTTTTACGTAGGATAGATGCGCCACGGTTAACGGATCAGGATCATGATCAGGATCATAAATATTGACCCGCCGTTCTCCTCCACTTCTATCCATGAAAAGCACACAATCGCGATATGGTAGACGGTTACGTTGGGGGAGGGGGAGGGGTGGTATGGATTCGCCCTTACATTTCGGTCATAAATATTGATCAGTAATAGTGTACGCTCCTTATACTCCTGCTGACGATATCGAGAGAGATAGAAACGTGCATACGAAGAGAGAGAGAGAGAGCTAGAAAAACGTATATGCAGAGTACGTAAGTAAGAGAAAGAGAGAGAGAGAGAGAGAGAGAGAGAGAGAGAGAGAGAGAGTGAGAGAGAGAGTAAGTGAGTCCAATGACGTCCCCCCATGGGAGATTCGATGGTTGTGTGTTTGCCGTCGATGATTGCGGTTAATTACAACACTACCCGCATGTTTGTATGTCAAGCCTATATATACATAAAGAGACCGGTAACGATCTCCCATGGGAGGATACTCGTCTTGGAACACATTGGTAACTACGAAGTAACATCCTCGAATAAATGAGCAGACTATGTGTACGTACCTGCGATAGTGTTTTAAACGTTAACCCTCTTTTCCCCTTCACCCTTGTTTTTTTGCTTCCTTTGCGGGATATTTTTATTTTATTTTATTTTAGTTTATTTTATTTCGTTCCTATTCTTTTTCTTTTTCTTTTTATTTTTATTTCTGTCTTTCTTTCTTTCTCTCGTTAATCACCAATCCACGTTACTTTTAATTACATTCTCGTACATCGTACAAGGTGTATATATATATATATATATATATTTTTTTTTTTATATACATATATTCGACTTTAGACGTAGCAATACTTTATTTTTGATATATGATGAGAGTTAATCGTATAGTATATTATAATGTATTTAAATATATATATATATATATATATATAATGCACCGTAAAAATTTTCAATCGTATCAAATCTAAATATAAAGTAAATAACGTCATGTCTGAAAAAACCTCCCCCCCCAAAAAAGACGATATTCTCCGTGTAAAAAGATAAGATCCGTTTAATAACAAACGACAAGGGAAATAAATTGCTGACGAGGTAAAGAGAAAAAATTAAGGAAGAAAATAAAAAGGATGGTAAGAAAAAAGGACAGTAGACTGATCGAGAACAAGAGAACTTCTCTCACACAAACACACGCGCGCGCGCGGGCACATAGAGACTCTCTTATTTTTAACATTCGCGAGGAAGGGTCTCGACGATCGAGTACTGAACGAACCCCCAATTCAGGAAGTATTTCTTCCGAGTCGGTGAGCCGCGCCGGAAATGAAAATTTCACATCTGAATTTTTTCGCATTCGTTTCCATCCCCCTCCCTCCCACCCTCTCTCTCTCTCTCTCTCTCTCTCTGTTTCACTCGCTCGCTCACTCGCTCTTTCTTCGAAGGGGGGTGGGCCCTTGGTAGCGAGCCAGGAGGAGACAGAGGACAATGGCCAAACCACCCTGTGTGTCACCCTGCGTTAATTTCTAACGTCAACGACGACGTTTCGCTCCCTCTTTACTTCCACCACACCACACCCCACGCCACCCCCTCCACATCATCCCCCATTCCCTCATACCATCTTCATACTACTTCACCCACCCCCTTATTTCTTTCCTTCCTTCTTTCCTTATTTCCTCCTCCTTCACTTCTTTCTTTCCATCTATCCATCTATCTAACTGTCTGTCTATCTCTCTTTTTTCATCCTTTCCATCTCCATTAAAGAGTCCTTCGAGTACATATCCGGTGACCCGATTTAAAGCCCGAAAAGAGGGCGATTTCCTCGCCCATCGTCGGTAACCTCGTGAAACGTTCGAGAGGGTTAGGGTATTCGGTGGGATTGGAGAGGAGTGGGGCGGGGGGAGGAGGGAGGGAGCGTCGTCCGTTATAAACGTTAGGAGAAAAAAAAGGCAATCGCTCGTAGTGGATGACTAAATGACCGTTTCACGGCAACCCCCGTCCACGGTCGACGACTAATCGACGCTCCTTTCTTGCCTCCCCCCCTCCCCCCAAACCCTCCCGCCATTTATATTTTCTTCGATTAATTTCAACGTTCGTTCGTGCGATATAAATCGTAGGAATGACTTTAGCATTATTATTGCTCCGCGTTACACTTGTTCGTCCAACAATTCGACGTTTTTACATTATTATAATATATATATATATATATATATATTAAAAAAAAAATATATAGTCGTGTAATGATAATCAATTATCGATCGTTAATTATCGATCGTTAATTATCGATCTTCCCTTTTTTTGTTGTTACGTTTACGTTTACGGTTACGTTTGTGTTTATTTTTTATGTTTTATTTTTTTGTTCATTTACGTAGGACACACGAGCCGACGTTATCGATATCGCGATAGTGAATTGATTCGATACGAGTGCGAATCAGCGAGGAATAGTTTCTCGTTTGAAAGGATATCTCGAATTTTGTTACGCGTAAAAAAAAAAAAAGAAAGAAAACGAACAAAACAGATATTAAGAAATATTAAAAGATTGTAATTAGGAGGGGAGGGGAGGGGGTGGGGAGCGGGGAATACTAGGCGTTTAAAATTAAATATCGTGAAATAATATTATGGTATTGGATGAATGGACATAGGTCGATCGAATTTTTCTTTCTGTTTTCTTTTTTTTTTTTATATATTCGTAAATAATATCGAATTGTATTCGCAAGGATAAATCTAACGCGTTTCGAATTGCACCGAAACGTCGGATGTCGATTAAGTATCGTAAGGAAGAGATGATCACTCGAATTCGTTAAAATGAATTTTATCTTGATTTCTAATCGAAAAATATCTTTTTACGATCATGCTTCTTAAAATTCGAAACAATAGTCGAGATAATCGTAATCGTAGTATTCCTCGCAAAAGTGAAATATTTTGTTCGTATCGTCGTAAACGATATCGCTCTAAGATCTTCGTCGAACAGAAATTTCTTATATATATATATATATATATATATATATATATATATATATATATATATATATATATATATATAAAGGAAATAAAAGAAAGAAACGGAAATATAAAATCGTATTCCCGAACAAACAATAACGACGCAATACGAGCCGATGTGAGTGGCCGTGAGCGAACCTGGATTGGAAACAACAAAAATAAGTAATACTATCCTGGATCGCATATACCCCAACATCGAGAAAATTCAACGATCATGCTCACGTTCTTAATCATCCAGGTTAATCGTATCTCCGTTGTAATTTTTCATTGATCAAAAAAAAAAAACAAAAAAAAAAAATTAAAGAAAAAAAAAGAGATCAAAAGAAAAAGGAAAAGTTCCGAAAGACGGTATCGAAAAGATTTATAAGAGCGCGTTAATATTTAATTATCATCGATGAAAATAAATCTATTATTATTATTATTCTAAACTCTTAGGAATATCCAGTCTCGCATCCAGTCTGTCATCCGACTCACGATGATACCTCTAAATAGGAACCCCAGAGAGACAATCAATCAGCTGATCACTGGACCTTGACTGTGTCCACATTGCGCGCCCTGCATAGTATCGTTACTGGTACTATGGTGTATGTATGTGTACATATATGCACTCGTGCGTGTGTGTATGCGTGCGTGCGTGCGTATACGAACCCCCTATCGTCTATCTTTTATCTTTTTCTTTCTTATTCATCGACTAGTACAATAACTAGCGTGAATCGTGCCTCTCTTTTCTATCATCTTCTTTGTCTTTGTATATATATATATATATATATATATATATATATATATATATATCTTTCTCACTCACTCTCGTTGATCGCCAATCTTTCTATCTATCTATCTATCTATCTATCTATCTATCTATCTATCTATCTATCTGTCTAGCTATCTGTCTATACGTCTCTCTGTCTCTGTCTCTCCGTATGCCAGTTAGATCCACCGTGTTTAATGCTCCACGTCGGTGAGTCGACACCATAAGGGGCGCGAGAGACTATGAAATAAAATAACACGTATACACTCATGAATGAGATAGCTACATCTGCGAACGAAATACCTACTTATCGACCAATGATTCGAGGAAGTAGATGGAATATGGTGGATGAAACAAAGGGGAGTGCAAGGGAGAGGATGGGTGGGTGGGTGGGTGGGTGGATTTTAGGTAAGTATAAAACTTGAAACGTTCGTTGAAATTTTTTTCGGCACTTCTTTTTCTCAGAAAATTTTTATTATCCATAAATAGTTTCCTTCTCTCTCTCTCTCTCTCTCTCTATCTTTTTTTTGTGTTTGTTTCCTTTTAAATATTTCTATCATTTTTATCGAACGATAATTTATATTTTATTTTGTATTATATCGTCATCGGAGTAATCGGATCTTCGATATTTTCTTTTTCTTTGTATCTTTTTTTGTTTTTTTTATTATATTTGAAAACGATTAATTAATCATTGGATATCGTCGTCGATCGCAACGATTTCATGCAAATAAAGTTGAATCATGACTCTCGACTCTCGGACCGTCTTTTTTTCATTAAACAACATGCCGAATGAAAAATTTTAAGAGAGACGAAGACAAATTAAGTAAAAATAAAAATAAAAACAAAAAAAAAAAAGAAGAAAAGAATCCGGAAGAAATTGTACGATCATCATTATGGTCAATGATCAAGTGATCAAGTGACCCCTGAGATGATACGTAATGATCAACGCTCTCCCTATTATTTTCTATCCACCATAATCCTATGGTGGATGAAATTAAATATTTGAATATTCATGGACATATTAATTAATTTCTTTTTTGTGCGTGAAAAAATAATCAATTAACCTACGAGAATCTAATTCTACTAAGAAGAAAAAGAAAGAAAGAAAGAAAGCAAAAAAAAAAAAAAAAAAAAAAAAAAAAGAAAAAAATAATAATTCGTATTAAGTGCATCGCGATGCGATGATGAATCGAAAGGACGATCACCGTGTACATAATCACGAAAATAATAATTTCATTACATTTTCATGGTAAATATTTAATGAACGATTATCAAAGATCTTATACCACGAGACGAGCAAATTATTTCGTGTAGATAGAAAAACGGAGAGAGACAGAGAGAGAGAGAGAGAGAGAGAGAGAGAGACCATCTCCCGTAACTGTGTAAACTTCTGCTGTAAAGGGACTGTTAAAAAAAAAAAAAAAAAAAGAAAAAAAGAGAAAAATAAGAAGAAAAAAAAAATCGAAAAGAAAAGAAAAGAGAAGAAAAAGGAAGAGGAAACAACGTAGCGTCCTGAGCAACGAGTTGTGTCTCTTGTCTGTTCAACGATATCCGGTGAAAAGTTTCACCGTCGAACGTAACTCGATGTAGCGGTTCGGTTGACCGCGCTGTGAACGAGCATGCGAGAGAGAGAGAGAGAGAGAGAGAGAGAGAGAGAGAGAGAGAGAGAGTTCGCTGGCTCACCGGAAGCTTTTATTGTTTTACAAGTTTACGGCGACCGTCTGGGGATCATGGGACGAGTCGACTCGACGACCCCACGACTCGAACCCATGATCCGATTGCTTCCAACGTGAACGTTTTTTCCTTTTTTCTTTTTTTTTTTTTTTTCCTCTGCTCGTAAAGTCCTTTCGCATGGCGGTTCTCGACCCTTCTCCTTTTTTGCTCAGTTAAATTTCATTCGCGTTAAAGTGATTTACCTTTCACTCGCCATGATTTCTTTTTTTTTCTTTACTGGCAAACGAAAAAACAAAATTTATATATATATATATATATATATATATATATATATATATATATCGATAATGACCTATGTGATATGTTGAATAATCGTACGATAAACTTTGAAAAATTGCCTAAAAAGATTTATTGATTTAATTAATCAATATATTAATTAATATATATATATCGATAATAGCCCAATATGTGATACGTTGAATAATCGAACGATAAACTTTGAAAGATTGTCTATAAAGATTTATTGATTTAATTAATATATATATATATATGTGTGTGTGTGTATTTTTTGTTTTGTTTCGTTTTTATATATTAATTTTTTTTTTTTATACGCTTGTACGTGATATTAAATGTCATTTGTTTTGAACACATGTAATTATAGATTATAGGTAGTTGCATATTACAAATATATTCAAATGTCAAATATAAAAGATATAAGCGTGTATTTTCTTTCTCTTTTTTTTTTCTTTTTTTTCGGTATTATATTAGTATTTAATATATCACAGTATATAATACGTTAATATTTCGTATTATATCGATCGTACGATCAATTACGATAATTAATACGCATATGGATGACACAATTTAACAACACGTTCATATCTTCATGATATGACGAACATTATCAACAGATTTTGTGTGTAAATCCCGTAATTCTCAATTAGACGAAATTTCAGATCTCGTGTTCTTTCGAAATTGGAAAAACACCATAAATATTATCATTCGGTAAATTTACATTGACGTCGTTCGGTCGTGATGAAATGAAATATTGTAACGGAAAAAGAAAAAATAAAATAAAATAAATAAATAAAAAGAACAAGGAGAAAGAAAAATTACGATGTACGTAAATCGAGTATGATAATAATTGTTGATTGTAAAACGTACATCGAGTATGATAATAATTGTTGATTGTAAAACGTACATCGAGTATTAGTAAGGGACGATTGAGAAAGAGCGTGGCCATTTGTAAAAAATCACTACGAACGATTACACGTCGCAGACGACTAATTTTCTCTGCTAAATAACTAGCCGAGGGGGTAGGTTTTGTTATCCGTCAGATCAAAGGCGGTAGAAGCTCAGTGATCATCCCTAGTGATCATTGCCGCAAGACTGACTCAAACGTACCTCCCATAATGTACTACTAACAACATTTACAAATTAAATGCACTTAAATCAATTTCTTCTTCTTCTTTTTCTTATTGATAATTACCGAACGATACAAAAAGATCATACTAATTTTAACGATTCGTTCGTTCATTTATTCATTCATTAAAATTAAATGTATACACGAACCAATTTTTTTTTCCTACGATCATTACGAATAGAAAAAAAAAAATATATATATATATATATATATATATATATACATATATTTATTTTCAAACATTCATACATTCATTCAATCATTCATAAAAATTAAGTGCACATAAATCAATTTCTTTTCCCTACGATCATTACGAATAGAAAAACAATTATATTAATTTTCAAATATTCATACATTCGTTCGTTCATTCATTCAATCAATCATTCATAAAAATTAAATTCACATAAACCAATTTCCTTTCTTATAATTATTACGAAAAAAAAAAATAAATAAATAAATATTAATTTTCAAATATACATACATTCGTTCGTTCGTTCATTCGCACGTTCATAAAAATTTAATGCACATGAATCAATCTTTGTCTTTTTTTGCATTCTTATAATAATTACAATAGACAATTCATATTAATTTTGAACACCTTCAATCTTTCATTCATTCATTCATTCATTCATTCATTGATTCCTTCATAAATGAAAATATAATTCACATTTCATGAGAGAATGCATTCGAAAGTAGAAAAAAAGGGGGAAGAAAATGAAAAAGAAGAATAAAAAAAAGAAAAACAAACACGACAATACTTCCTCGTTCTATCGAAGCAAGCTAATCATTGCTTTCTCATCCTCGATTTCGAAAACTTCTCGAGAAAGAATAAAAAAAGAAAGAGAAAGAGAGAGAGAGAGAGAGAGAGAGAGAGAGAGACAGAGACAAACAAAAAAGAGAAGAAAAAAATAGATGAAAGCAGGGGAAAAATAGGAATCACGAAAATAAATAAAAAAATGAAAAAAAAAAAAAAAAAGGAAGAAAATAATAACGTGGACAAGAAGTAAAGAGACAGAAGGGAGAGGGCGTGTTTCGATTCTATGAACGTTTGACCTATTGTCTCTGGGGTTTAATTTTTGCCCCCCTGCAAGGAAGCAAATTCCCTGCAATACCCTCCCTCCCTCCCCCCATCCCCACCCACCACCACCACCACCAACACTTTTCTTCTACATCGCTCTAACTTGTTCTCCAACAACTCTCTTTCTCTCTCTCTCTCTCTC
>OU426854.1:7295408-7300408 GCA_911387685.1 Dolichovespula media
ATTTACGGATTTATCAAGTCTGAAGTATATTTCAGGAAAACCTAGAAATCTCGAACTATAGCGGAAAGGTTCGAAATAAATAAAAAAGAAACAGAAAAAAAGAAAAGAAAAGAAAAGAAACAGAAAAAAAATCATACGATCCATTCTACGCGCGCACAGATTTCTCTTGACGAAATACGTAATACTTTTTCCCGGATGGGAATCAATCGTGAGTTCGACGTAGCGGAACGTAAATGCACTCACTCTCTCTCTCTCTCTCTCTCTCTCTCTTTTTCTCTCTATCTATATCTCTCTCTCTCTCTCTCTCTTATATATGCACTCATCTCACGTTGAGTTGCGTGCCAAAGAGTAGGAGACACGTAGAACGTGTAGGTGTAGGAGCAAACGTAAATATATATATATATATATATATATATATATATATATGTATAAAGAAAAAAAGAAAAAAAGAAAAAAAAAAAGAGAAAGAAAAAGCAGGCACGCGTGATATATTATGCAGTCCCGCTAAGTGGAGCCCCTGAGACGTTGTAAGGGGGCGAGAAAGAGGGGAAAGAGAAGAAAGAGAGTTAGAGAGTTAGAGAGAGAGAGAGAGGGAGAGAGAGAGAGGGTGGGGGTGAGGGCGAATGGAAAAAGAGAAGAAGGAGAAAGGGAAGTTACTTGGACGAGCAGCTGTATTAAGTGCGCCTATAGATTACGGGAACCCATGGAAAAAGCTTGGAGGCGCTTGGTCGCGCTAAAACGCCTTGGAAAAAAAATTACCCTCCGGACTCCATACGTCATCCCGATGCGCGATCCACTCCAAGTTCGATATGTGTATATATATATATATATATATATATCGTACATGTATGATGTGTGTGTATGTATATATATATATATATATATATATATATATATATATATATATATATGTTTTGCTACGTATGCGAACGAATTCTCTTCCTTCTCCTCCTCCTCCTCCTCCTTCACCACCTCCTTTTTCCTCCTTCTTTTCATAGTCGGTCTTCCTCTCTTCCGTTTCCACGCCTTTCTCTACGTACTTTTTCTTTTTCTTTTCTCTCTCTCTCTCTCTCTCTCTCTCTCTCTCTCTCTCTCTCTCTTTCTTTCTCTCTTTTCCATCTCAGCACTCTCACTTCTCGTTCCGTTATTTTTTCGTTTCTCTTCTTCCTCTTCTTCTTCTTTTCTCTTTTTTTCTCTTTTGCGCACTCCCTTCTTTCTTACTTTTCCTTCTTCTTTTTTAATTTTTAGAAAATATTTTCTCTTTTTACTTTCTCGAAATACATACATACATATATATATATATATATAAAATCACAATTCACTTTAAACACAAAATAGGAGAACCAAAAAGAATCAAATCAAATCAAATCAAAATGAAATGAAAGGAAAGAAAATTAAAAAAGATGAAAATGATTAAAGTCAGCTAGTAAGCAAGCGTCGTCCGCAATTAGATCGAATCAACTAATCGATCAATCATTTCGTCGACCTTCGGATCTTCATTAAATAAAAAAAAAAAGAAAAAGAAATGATGGGGAATTAAAAAATACAAAAGATAAATAAATAAAAAAGAGCAGGAATTAAAACGATTTGAATCAATTCGGAATTATCGTTCGACAAAATTAAATCGATCGACAAAATTTAGATCGATCGACTTATCGAATTATCGATTTAACAAGATCGAAAAATTTCCATCCCTTTTTCTCACAACCTTATTCACCTATCTTCTTCATATTCATCTTCATCCTCTTATTCTTTTTCTTTCTATCTTCCTCTTCTTTCTCTTTTTCTTAATTTCTACTGTTAGTCCAGTGGCTACTCAGCTGCCAGTCTTTCTCTCTCTCTCTCTCTCTCTCTCTCTCTCTCTCTCGCCATTTCATTTTATCTCTGACTGTCAGTGCTCCGATTCGTCGGCCTTAATGGCAAAACAAAACGACGTCCGTGTGGACTTTCGAAGGCCTTTAGTCATCCAGTACGTGTAGCTACCTCTCTTCGAAGATCTACCTCAAAGCTTTCTGTCAGTCTCCATCCTCTCTCTCTCTCTCTCTCTTTTTTTTCTGAACATCTTCCATCTCTCTCTCTCTCTCTCTCTCTCTCTCTCTCTCTCTTTTTTCTGGACATCTTCCATCTCTCTCTCTCTCTCTTTTTTCTGAACATCTTCCATCTCTCTCTCTCTCTCTCTCTCTCTCTTTTTTCTGGACATCTTCCATCTCTCTCTCTCTCTCCATCTTTTTTTGGACATCCTCCCTCCCTCCCTCCCTCCCTCTCTCTCCCTCTCTCTCTGATACTTACGCTCTTCGAAAATCATTCCCCCTTCCTAAAAAAAAAAAAAAAAAAAGAGAAAAAATCAAAAACCAAAAAGAAAGAAAGAAAGAAAAAGAAAAGAACGATCTGAAATCTCCTTCGTTCATTTCTCTTTTTTTTCTTCTCTTTCTTTCTTTTTTTTTTTTTTTTTTTTTTTTTTTTTTTTTGTTATCTCTTTTAACTTGCCCAAAAGACCGAAAAGGAAAAAGGAAATACGTCCCATAGATCTACTCGAATCTTTATCTCTTTCCGTGCACGCACACGCCCGCGCGCATGCGCGCATACATGCACGCGTTTAACTCGTACCCAGATGTAAAACTTTTCCTCCGACGACGATCGTCGTCGATAACTCCAATCGAAATCTCTTAACAATATTTATAGGAAACAATTAACGACGGATAAGGTGCAATTAAGTCGTATAATTTTGTATGCTACGATGAGGATCGCGAAATCGAAAATGGAGGGGGTTGGGAGGGGGCGTGGGGCGGGGTTGGTTTCGTCATCGAAAAGCATAAAACGAAAAAAGTAGTTATTTTTTTCGAGCTCGACGATCATCGAATCGCTTCGAATTCGACTTTAAAAAGGAAAGAAAAAAGTAAACGAAAATAAAAACGAACGAACAAAAAAAAAAAAAAAAAGGGAAAGAGGAAGACAACCTTGCCCTCTTTCTTGTTTTGTTTCATTTATCCTTTTTTTTTGCTTATCTTTCTTCATTCCCTTTTTTCATTTATCGTTACAAGTCCTCCATTTCTTTCTTATTTTTTTTTGTTTTGTTTTTTTCTTTTCTTTTATCCCTCATCCTCCGAACCGACTCGAAAGTGACTTTTGATGGGTTGTTCGCGAAGAGCATAAGAGTATAACGAATGAAACGAAATAAAAATAAAAAGTAGATAAATAAGCAAATCGAAAGAGTGGGAATACATATAAAAATCACTTTCGTTCGATTGGTCGGTGTATTTTTTTGTTTTTTATCGATTCATGGTATTTTATCTTTTTTCTTTTTTTTTTTTTTTTTTGTAAAATAAATGAACATTACGTACGATTAATTTAATATTTCGAATTAAAAATATAAGTAATTGATAAGTGTCGTCGTTCTCGCCTAACTTTTATCTCCTAACTGATACTTTATTATTACAAATTAATCAACCGACCGCACTCGTTTGAAGTACTCACGCGCGAAATGTTTTTAAAAAAAAATTTTTCACCCTTTTTTTACCTTCAATTTTTGCTCGTTCGTTTCGTTATTATTATTTATTATTATTATTATTATTATTATTATTATTATTATTATTTAATTATCTCTTAGTATTAATTTTTTTCATACCGTTAACTCGAAGATCCAATCAGCGTGAGAGATGATGATCCTTCTCCTTCGCCTTTCAATGTTACAACGTGCGTAACACATTTTTTATGGCGTTTAAAAATAATAAATTATTATCATTATCATTATCATTAATCATTATCGCTATTATTCGTACGAATAATAATATAAAATAAAATAAAAAAGGGGGGAGGGGCGGGAACGTAAACATAAAAATTGTATTCTTTATTTATCTTCGATCTTTCTTCCACAATTTTTTTTTTTTTCTTCTTTTCATCCTTCTCATTTATTTGTTCGTTTTATTACTATCATATAATTATTTTTAACTATTATTATATTTTTTTCTTTTCTTTCCTTTTCTTTGCGCATCGTTTACGCAACCGATCGTACCCTAAGATCCGATCAGCGTGAGATCCTTCATTACTTCTCCTCCTTCATCTCTTTTCTTTTCTTTTCTTTTTTTTTTTTTTTTTTTTAAATCATACGAAACATTTTTCTACGATGTCTTTCGCGAAACATATTCGTTACTTCTTCTTTCTCTCTCTTTTCTTTTTCATTTTTGTTTCGTTTTCTTTGTTTTACAATTACATGCTTCTTACGAATCCCTTCGTAGGATTATTCGTCGATTCGGATTTGAGAAAAATATTATTCCGATTTGAATCGAGTCGATATCATTGCATTGACGATAAGTACGAGGAGAGAAAGGATTGAACGTAATAATATATAGAAAATTTCAAGACATCATCAAATACAATGATTGAATTAAAAGCAACAAATAAGAAATAATTATTTGACTCATTTCCGAAGCGGACACAATCCAATCGGATTGTAGAAAGTATATTTTTTCGATGATACATTAAAAAACGTTCATCACGTCGCGTCGATTAGATTTATCTAAATAAACGTCGTACAATAATATTATCTTAATTGCGATAAAAAAGCAATTCTTTTATTTTTGTTTCTTTCATTTTTGTTTTTTTTTTTTTTTTTCTTTTTTTTCTTTTTCAAGAACCATCGGATCGATCGAGCGACTTATGTGAATGAGGAAAGAAACAAAAAAAAAAAAAAAAAGAAAGGACGAGAGGAAACTAAAAAAAAAAAAAAAGAGAAAGAAAAAAGAAGGAAATAACAAAATCAAGATAGTGCGATTATTCTAATCCTAATAATTCTTGAATTAATATCACTTCGTATGATGTGCCTTCCACGAAGGACGATTGAAAATGGACAAAATCTAAATGGATTACTTTTTAAACTTGGACATTTCTTTTCTTTTCTCTTCTTTTCTCTCTTTTTTATTTTTTTTACTTTTTTTTTTTTTTCTACGTACGCACGCATATATGTATTAACGCTATTAATTCTTCCTATTTTTTTTTTCTTT
>OU426854.1:7305408-7315408 GCA_911387685.1 Dolichovespula media
CTCATAGGTATTATATCATAGAGAATCGTGATTCTTTGTTATGAGAAAAAAAGTAATAATAAAAAAAAAAAAAAAAGAAAAAAGAAAAAAAAAAAGATCGAAAACTTTATTTACACCGATCGGAATTAATTTCTTTGTTTATAGTGACAAAATTATTTTACGCTAAAGTACGTATCAAATGTACTTTAAAATGTAAAGCAATGTAAATAAATAAATAGAAATGTGTGTGTGTGTGTGTGTGTGTGTGTGTGTGTGTGTGTGTGTGTGTGTGTGTGTGTGTGTGTGTGTGTGTGTGTGTGTGAATAAGAAACAAGGATTAATATCTTAGATACATTGTATATCCGTAAAAAAAGGTTAGGAGAAAAATTGACAAATATTATCGACGTTATTTGAGGTCGTTAATAAAAAAAAAAAAATAAAAAAAAAATCTTGATCCGATTATGAAAAAATTATCTAACGTAAAGTAAAAAAAAAAAAAAAAAATAAACAAATAAAAAAGAAAAAATTAAATGCAAGATTATACGCGACGAGACAAGTTTTATTTATCTATATATGTACGTACGTGCGTACGTACGTAAAATACGATTAAATCGTATATATACGTACGCACACACACATATATATATATATATATATATATATATATATATATATATATGTATATTTTAATCTTTTACCTGATAAGATAATTCACACGAGAGAATGGCCTTTGCCTCTGGATTGCAATGCGTAGCTGCCAGTAATGCCGGTAATGTGTACGGTGTTAACCTTGGGTCACCATAAAATGGGAAGGGTAATGTACAAAATTGTTGGAGAACGCTTGGTCCAGCACCAGCCGATTGGAGTATCAACTGTAACAAATATAAATGAAAACGCAAAAAAATAAATAAATTAATTAACAAATGAAAACGTTAAATTAATAAATAATACTGAAAATTAAATGTAATATATCATCGAGTATATACTCATTTATACTTATATATATATATATATATAAAAGTTTTAATAATATATTTTATATTTAATAATAATAATATAATTTAATAATAATATTAATATTAATATTAATATATATATATATATATATTAATTGTTTTTTTGCCCTATCTACTCTTAAATAATCAATTTCGCAAATAATATTCGTTGAGAATTGCAAATGACCCGTATCATCGTAGAAGATAAAACCACAAAAAAAAAAAAAAGAAAGAAGGAAAAGAAAAGAAATAAATTGATTGGTAACATAATTAAGACGGCAAAGCAATTAAATACATACATACATACATACATACATACATACATATGTGATTATACATACATATGTATAATCGTGGGAAACGAGGAACGTCTAAAGAATTACTCTTGACCAGGTGTTACGGAAGCTAGAGAAAATATACTAAACGCCTAAGACACATCTGCGGTACTTGTATGTCCTCGGAACAAGAACACAAATTACTATGAAAAGCACCTGCACGAAATTCTTATAGAAGGAAATACCCACATCATTTATTTGCATATCTACGAGTGTTATATGTATATGTATATATATATATATATATATATATATATATATATATATATATATATATATGCATAATTTCTATGTACGCGAGTATTTATGTACGTACGTACGTTAAAAGTGCAAAGACGTTTGTTTTTTTTTATTTATTATTTTATTTTTTTTTCTTTACTCTAAACGAATCAATAAGTTTTCACGATTTATTATCGTACACCGATCACGATTTATTTATCGCTATAGGTACATAAGAAAAGAAAAAAGAAATAATAATAATAATAATAATAATAATAATAATAATAATAACGAACATAAATATCATACGTTCTCATCGAAGTTCAATTTTATTAACTTTAATTAATGCGAGTTATTCGTTCCTATTAAAAATAAACAAACGTTTCTATCATCCTATGCGATATATATATAATAAATGTGCAATAACTCTTATCACTTTAATCAATAGTATTGCTCTCTCTCTCTCTCTCTTTTTTTTTTTTAATTGAATACAGTAAACGTTTTATAATGTAATATTTTTAGATCGATAAAAATCAATATATATATATATTGTTATAATAATACATAAATAAATTAGAATTGAAGCATAGTATCTAAAATAAAAAAATAAAAATAAAAATAAAAAAATACCAAAAGAAAAGTGAAGCAAAATTGTTATTCTAATACTTAGTCTCCTCGAGTCACAGACCAAGAAATGTCGCCGATTAAAAAAAAAAAAAAAAAAAAAAAAAAAAAAAAAAAAAGAAACGAACAAAAAAGAATAAAATAAATGAAAAAAAAATATATATATATACTTGACTTGATCGGAGGAAACGTAAGAATCGAAAAAAATCAAGGATTGAAGCGACGAGAAAAATTGAAAAGGAAAAGAGAATACATAAAACAGAAAAAAAAAACACACACACACACACACACACACATACAAAGAACAAAAACGAAAAGAAAAAAGGCATAATTAAAAAGAAAAATCCCAAGGGGTTCTCGATTGGATCGCCACATTCGAAAAATCAAAATTAGAAATTAGAAATCTTCGGAGTCACGATAACAAGATAGAAAGAGAGAGAGAGAGAGAGAGAGAGAGAGAGAGAGAGAACCAGAAGGAAAAGAAAAAAGAAATAAAAAAGATACGAGATAGACAGAGACAGGCTTTCTTCGTGGCGTCACCCGTTACATTTGCCGTGAAATGCAGTGCACGGTGTTTAACATGCTGCCGAAGAGAGAGAGAGAGAGAGAGAGAGAGAGAGAGAGAGAGAAGGAAGAAGCTGTTAGACACAACACACTCAGCGGACCTCCCATCAATATACGACCGAATGCCGTTAAGATATATTTACTTCGTTCCATTCCATACGTCAGAGGAGCGTGCGCTCTCGCACGCGTATCCACACGTAGACACAAATCACATACACACATACAGAAATACACGTACATACACACGTACATACATATATATACGTACGTACGTAAGTACGTAAACGCATATAAGAGACACATATAAACATAAATACATAGAAACCAGGCGTGTACATTTATCCAACATCCATGAACGTTTTCTGCATCGGGATGTAACGTTGAGTGCATAGCCGACGTTGCACATTCGTCTTTCGGCGAGTCTTTCGGCTCTTTTTAAGACGTCGCTAGAGTTACCACCCCTCTATTTTCTCTATCTCTCTCTCTCTCTCTCTCTCTCTCTCTCTCTCTCTCTCTCTCTCTCTCTCTCTCTATCTCTCTTTCTCTTTCTATCTCTCTTTCTCTCCTTTCTTCTTCTTCGTCTTCTTCTCGAGCCTCTACATCCCCCATCTCCATCTCCCTCCCCCAAACCAATCGAGAAAACTCTTCGTTAGTGTTAGTGGGTACGCGAGAAACGAAACACTTTTAAGCGCACCCGCGAAACATCTGCGAGAAACACTAACTCGCTTTCTTCATCTTCATCATCCTCCTCATCCTCCTCCTCCTCCTTCACCTTCATCTCCTCCTCCTCCTCCTCCTCCTCCTTCTTCTTCTTCTTCTTCTTCTTCTTCTTCTTCTTCTTCCTCTTCTTCTTTTTATTTTTATTTTTATTTTTATTTTTATTTTTATTTCTTCTTCCACCTATACTTGTGCATCGTGACTGCCAACTACCCTTTTGGAAAAGTATCTTCCCATTTATTTATTTCATTTATTTATTTATCTTATCTTATTTTATCTTATTTAATTTATTTTATTTTATTTTATTTCATTTATTTATCTTATCTTATCTTATTTTATCTTATTTAATTTAATTTATTTTATATTATTTATTTTTTGTTTCCTACATCGATCGAAAGTCTTTAATTCGACTTTGTGATTGTATCTTTAAATTTAATATTTAAGTTACAATCGAGTATAATTATTTTATACAATTTTCTTGAACGATGATATATCCCCATGAACGAAAAAAAGGTTCTCTTCCATGTCTCGTTAGAAATTCACGAATAAATTGAGTGATAGATCTTTGGTTTTTGATCTCACATGGCATATGAAAGTTTTACTATCGTATTGATGTCAATTGATTGGTTTTTCATTCGGTTTTGGACCTTTAAGTTTAATGTTCAATTTACAATCGAATAATTATTTCGTACGATTTTTATATCTCCACGAAAGAGATAAGGGTTGTCCTCCCCGGTCTTGTCAGAAATTTACGGATAAATTGAACGATCGAATTTTAGTTTCAAATCTCTAATCGCATATGAAAGTTTTACTATCGCATAGGTGTTTAATTAATTAGGTATATTGTTGATTATTATAAAATATTAAATCGTATGTAGAAAAAAGAAGATTAATACAATCTAATATATTCTGTATTAATTATACGTATATATATATATATATATATATATATATATATATATATATATATATACGTCTGTGTGTATGGTCTCTTTGTAATGTGTGTATGTGTGTGTGTGTAAATTATATATTAAGAAAAAAAGAAAAAATTAATAAAATTTAATAATGTCTCGTCTCTTCCGAAGTATATTTTACGGTAAATAAGATGAAAATTCATTTTTGTTAGTATATAATGCTTTCGTAAATTAATTACTAGAATTATTATTACGCGAAATGAATGTTATAAGTAAAATGGAATAGAAGAAAGGAGAGAGAGAGAGAGAGAGAGAGAGAGAGAGAGAGAGGGAGAGAGAGAGAGAGAGAGAGTTAATATATTAAATGACATACTAAATGACTTTTTTTTTCTTTTTGATTTTCTAATCTTATCGATCGGTTGTTCAAAAAAAAAATAAAAAAAGAAGAAGAAGCATAAAAGAAATGGTAAGATTAAATCGCTACGAATTTATAGCGAAATAAAAAGAATTCGTTCGAATTGCACGTCGAACAAGCTACTAATTCTCTGCGAATTAATGATATCCATGAGTTACGCGAGGAAAAACAAAAAAAAAAACAAAAACAAAAAAAAAGAAATGAGAGAAAAAGTACGAATCAAACGAACAAACGAATGTACGAATAAACAAACGAACAAACAAACAAATAAATAAATAAATAAATAAATAAATCCGCTGCACTGCTTGATCTTTCGTCGTCGTTTGTTGAAAACGATAAATCGAATCGACGAATCTTTAAGAGTTTGTTTCGAACGATTTAGTTCGATGAAAGAAAGAAGGAATAAAAAAAAAAAAAAGAAAAAGAAAAAGAAGAGGAGAAAGGAAAAAAGAAAAAACGTAAAGAATGAAATCGAAAGAATACTACGAACAGGACTGTTTGGAATGAAGTCATTCTAAGTGGTTTATGTAATTCGCCCGACGCATCAGTCAGTATCTTTTTACACGAATGCCACTGCGACACTCTCTCTCACACACACACTCTCTCTCTCTCTCTCTCTCTCTCTCTCTTTCTCTCTCTCTCTCTTTGCTCTATGTTTTATTTCGTACGAAGACATACCGGGTGGTAATTTTCGTAAAGTATTCTCTATTTCATTCTCTCTCTCTTTAACTTTCTCATTCTCTCTCTCTCTCTCTCTCTCTCTCTCTTTTTTAATAAATTAAATAAAAAAAGCAACGAGCGAATCGATCCCGAATAAACCTCAGATTTTTTTCCTCTCTTCTATTCTATTCTATTCCATTCTATTCCATTCCATTCCATTCCATTCTATTCCACTCTATTCTATTCTATTCTATTCTATTCTATTCTATTCTATTTTAATCTAATCTATTTCTATTTTCTCTACAACGTCCTAGAGATTGTACGAACATTTAAACGACAATAGTTTTAACCCACGACGATTTCACGAAATCGTTTCGACGAAGAATCCTACTTAACGCGTCCGTTAAACGCTCGATCGGCTAACGAACCAGAGAGAGAGAGAGAGAGAGAGAGAGAGAGAGAGAGAGAGAGAGAGAACGTAGGAATCACGCCGGAAGAATTTTTGTTCTCCATTCCTTGTTTTTTTTTTTTTTTTTTTTTTTTCTATTCACATCCGATCAAAGTTTCATCCAAGTTACGAAGTTACTAAGCGTTAAGCGATATTTTAATATCGTCGAAAGAAATATCTACGAACGATTCACGTTCAAACGACGCGATCGAGTCAACGATAACAAATTTTTTCTTTAACTACGAATCGATCGAATAATTTTCGCGTTAGAAAACAAATTTCTCTCGATCAATTATAACAAATTTTTCTTACACGCGTCTGGTATACATATATGTATATATATATATATATATATATATATATATTCGGAAGAAATAAATATAATTCCAATCGTAAATAAATTCTCTCTCTCTCTCTCTCTCTCTCTTTCGCGCATGCACATTCTCATTCAATCTCAATGCAAATATATCCTAAGCATTCTAAGATTAGTCGCATCTCGATATATGCATTTTGCATTACTATGAATTTACAAATCCACACGTTCTCTCTCTCTCTCTCTCTCTCTCTCTCTCTCTCACTCTCTTCTCACTCACTCATTCCTATTCAAACTCATTGCAAATATATCCTAAACATTCTAAGATTAGTCGCGTCTCGTATTCAACATATATCTTACCAAAAAACGTATATAAATTCCTACATTCTCATCCTCTCTCTCTCTCTCTCTCTCTCTCTCTCTCTCTCTCTCTTTCAATCTTTCTCTTTCTAAATCGATCCTAATTATTACAACTTAGACGGTCGCTTATCGAGCTTACAAAAAGGACACTTCTAATCTACGTTTCTTTCAGTTAACGGTACCTTACCACCACTCGTCCTGCTAAAATATATATATATATATATATATATATATATATATATATATATCGAAACGGGGGTGTCGGGGAGAGGATGAAAAGGAGTTAGGGGAGTTAGGTGTACGAACTAGGTATGACTATACACTGGAAATATTCGTCTTTCGAGTAGGAGAATTCCGACGGACTGGCGCCGTTTAGGTATACGTCTCGTCATAACGTCCCTTTTCTTTTTTTTTTTTTTTCTGCGCGGCTATCGATGGGACGGGGAGGGGACGGGGAGGGGACGAGGACGGCCACGGGGGCGACATATTTTTTTTTTTTTTCGAGATATCGGACCTCGTACCTTCTACTTCTTCGTCTTCGTCTTCGTCGTCTTCATCTTCGTCGTCGTCTTCTTTATCTTCTTCTTCTTCTTCTTCTTAATCTTCTTCTTCTTCTTCTTCTTCTTCTTCCTATGTTCGGAAATCGGCCGTGGAAGAAACCAAGTGGCATTCGAGCTATGCTCGAGGATATCGAAGGAATGGCCACCTAAGATTAGACGTCGTACCGAGCGACTCCTCGGCAACGTCCAAAGTGCATTCGTTCTGCTCTTCTACTACTACACTACTACTACTACTACTACTACTATTACTACTACTCTCTCTCTCTCTCTTTATCTATCTGTCTATCTCTCTCTCTCTCTCTCTCTCTCTCTCTCTCTCTCTCTCTCTCTTTCTCTCATTTTTTTTCTCTTTCTTTCTCATGGAACCAGAGAATTCTACCTACCTACCGTGAGCCTAATTGTTCACTTTTATAGACTTTCTTTCTTTCTTTCTTTCTATCTTTCTTTCCTTCTTTCATTTTATTGACCATTTCTTTTTTCTTTTTTTTTCTTTTGATTTTTCCTTTTCTCGTACTTGTCCTCTTTCTTCGTCTCTCTCTCTCTCTCTCTCTCTCTCTCTCTCTCTCTCTTTCCCTCTTCAATCCACTTTTTTTCATTCTTTCTTTCTTTCTTTCTTTTCGTTTCCTCTTCCTATCTCAACCAAGTCGCCTATAAGCCACGGGGTCGAATACGCTCAAACACGTTTTTTTTTTTTTTTTTTTTTTTTTTTCTAAGTAATTAGCTACGAATATACAACGTCGTCTTGCGAGAAGATATTTTGTATTCATTTTATTTCTTTTTTTTTTCTATCTTAATGATCCGTTATTAGTTTTAAGAAATTGTTTTTGAAAAAAATCGTTTGACATATATATATATATATATAAATTTGATTCGGGTATAAAAGTAAACTTTCGATAAAAGTTTCAATGTATGTACATCTATATATATATATATATATATATATATATATATATATATATATATATATATATATATATATATATATATATATGTATGTACGTATGTTTTATGTACGTGCTTACGTAGGTGCACGTATTTGTGCATATAGGTATAAGTTTTGTTAAGTACCAATTGGTGTTAAAATTTTTTGTTTCTTTCTTTTCTGTATCTTTTTTCGTTTTCTTTTGACTTTTCCACGAACGTGCAAATATTCGATCTTCAGTTTACCTGATTTTCCGAATTATTGACGGCGAAGTATCCGAGAACGGTGAACAATTCCGATAGTATGTAAGTACCGCTGGTGTTCTGATTGGCAGACGTTAAGGAAGTCGATTTCTCTGTCAGCGGATCTCGCGACAGTCGGGTTATAACCTGGCTCGCTATCAGTCGCCATTGCAAACTCGTACCTTCTGATCCAAGAAGATTCTAAGACAAAATGAAAAAAAAAATTATTTATATATATATATATATATATATATATATATATGTATGTAGATAAAATAAATTTTTTTAAAAATATGTAAACGCTTGTGAAATAAAAGAGAGAGAGAGAAAAAATTACGAGCCCGTCGATCGGGGACACGTCGTAAATTATTTCAATAATCGACGCACAAGTGGATAGAGAAAAATATTTTGTAAAATCCTTGAGACGATATTACTAAGAAAAAAAAAATAAAAATAAAAAATAAAGAAGATAAAAGCAGATACATTTCAATAATTTCGTGCACCGATCATTGAAATCAAAATTATCGTCGCCGAGAGGGAGAACGAATTTTGATAAAAAATTTGGAAAACGTTACGTACAATGTTCCGGTCAAATAAGAAATAAAAAAGGAAGAAAAGCAAAAAATTTTCGGAGCCGATATATCCGCGTCGCGGTCGCTTCTTAAACGAAAATCTTTAGTTGGTGATAATGCAAAAGGAATGGTGGACCGAAAAAAGAATCGTTGAACAAAATACTTGAACGATTAAACAACCTCCTTCGAAAACCAAAAAAAAAAAAAAAAAAAGAAATAGCAAAGTAAAGTCAACAAGAAGAACAAAAATTACTTGTTACGTCTACAAAAAGAAAAAAAGAAAGAAAAAGGAAATCAAAAATCAACCGATATTCCTGCGACAGAAAAAAAAAAAAAAATATAAAAAGAAAGAGAAAAGAAAAGAAAGAAAGAAATACAGAAAAGAAAAGAAGAATCGTAAGAAGTACGGAAAGCAAAAATAATAATCGATAACAACCACGCGTAGTATATACGATCGCTCGAGATAATATACCCGACGAAAATGGAAAAAGATAACAAAAGAAAAAAAAACCCAAAGTGGTTGGAGAAGACAAATCTAAATCCTAATCATCGTTAATCAGAGAGATACGACTACTACAGTGGTCACAGAGGTGGTATGGTGGTGGTGGTGGTATGGTGGTGGTGGTATGGTGGTGGTGGTGGTGGTGGTACTCGTCTGTACCAAAGAGAATGGATAATAAACGTTGGTTTTTCGCCAAATGGACGATGGGATATCGTCGGGAGGGCCCACTCGGGATAATCGACGAGGTATCCCGTGGGACAAAACGCCGGCAAAGGTTACCAGTGCACACGGTCCTATCCTACGGGACCATCGGATAGCCCCCGATGCTTTTTATGGATGTCGGAGAGGAGGCGCGAGGGGTAAAAGAGACAGAGAGACGGGGAGAGAGAGAGAGAGAGAGAGAGAGAGAGAGGGGATGAAGGGAGAAGGGGTAGAAAAGGGGGCGCGAGGTGCCGTTTCGATTCAATTCGTGGTCTCATCTCGTTGCGAACTTCACGGGAGGGCTTTCTTCCTTGACAGCTGAACCCCATGATACACGATATCTCCATCGAGTCCGACATACAGCTATATATACTTTTATATATACATATATATATATATATATATATATATATATATATGTATGTATATATACGTATGCATCTAATGACAAGACCACC
>OU426854.1:7320408-7322212 GCA_911387685.1 Dolichovespula media
ATAAATATATGATACGAATATATCATAAGAAGACGTGGAGGGAATTGCGCCAACGTAAAAAAAAAAAAAAAAAAAAAAAAAAAAGAAAAATAAAAAAAAAAACATACTAATAATACCGCATACGTGGTCGATAAGATTCCGAAGGATCGCGTTCATTCGCGATAGGGAAGAGTAACGACTCGTGTTATCGTCGCATAATTCGTCGATAAATTTGAAGGGCGAGATAAGTCCCTCCTAATCTCGGTCGCATGTCTGCCGTCCAAAGAGAAACGAAGCGAGAGGAACGCGAAGAGAAAAAGACGAAGGAAGGACGGAGAAAGAAAGGGGGAAAAAAGGAGAGGGTGGGAGAGGGCGGGAAATGGTGGAAGGGGGGGGGGCAGGAGGGAGATACGCACAACAATGAGCAAACGAGTGTCGCGATCGTGAGGGATAAAGTAAATTCTCTAATAAAATGCGTTCGGATGCGCGTCTCTACATAGGATTAGGATTACTCGAAATCGTAGGCACCTATTATATGTATTATCTATATATATATATACATATATATATATATATGCTTCGCCATTTTTATATGTATTTGCAGTTGCGGGATTTACGGGATTACATTTTCGAGAGGTTCCCTGCAAAGAGCACCCCTACCCGCACCCACATCATCCATCCCCTACCCCCCTAACACCCTAACCCCGCCCCTCTCAGTCTCCGTCTCCACTCTCCACTCTGCACTCTCCCTCCACCCCCTAACCTCACCTCACCACCAGCCCTCCCTCCGTAACGTACCCCACTCTACTTTCATCCCCCAATAAACCGTAATAACACCGAGTAATATCGAAAAATTAACTGGGACTCATTCGCGTACGCACACCTACGATCGTTATAGGCGTCACGTTAATTTATTATAACAAATAATTAATCGTGTTAATAATGAATGACGTTAATGATATTCTTTCATATATATCGACGTTATAAATCGATCATTTAACTCGATTGGAACGTGTCAGGTAAAAAAAATTCATTCATTCATTCATTCATTCATTCATTGATTAATTATAATTAATTGATAAAAACAATGATAAATAAAATTGAATTAAGTAAGAATAGAGAATACGTTTATTTGGACGGATCCTATTCGTTCGATCGGTATTTTGCGTTGATCAATCATGTTTGTTAAAATTGTTATTTTTTTTTTCTTCTTTTTTTCTTGACGGTGGGAGGAGTTTAAAGAGCGAGAAAGGAAACAAAGAAGAAAACAAAGAAGAAGATAAAGGAGAAGAAGAAAAGAAAAAAAAAAAATAACAATTGATCGGACCTCGTTACGAATCGACTTTCTTACGGGATATACAAAGCAAAGAAAAAAAAATTGTTCGCGCGCTCCTTCCCTTCCCCCCTGCCCCTCCTCGAATAACATCGAAAGCAGCAGAAAGGAAAGAACAGAAAGAAAGAAAAAAGAAAAGAAGAAACAAAAAAAAGAAAAAACGGAGAGCGATCGATCGACAAGTATCATCTGGTTTTCATTTTGTTCCTTTTTCTTTTTTTTTTCATTTCTCCATTTTTCTTCTTCCTTTCTTTTTCTTTTTTTTTGTTTTTCTTTTATCTTCGCTTTCATTAGACTTCGCGAGTCTTAATCTTGGTATATCTTTTTATTTATTTATTTTTTTTTTATTTTTTCTTTCATTCCTTCTCTTTCAAAATCAGTATCACTAAAAATCGTGACAATTTATACAATGAACGCTTTGTACACATACATACATACATACATATCATATATATGTACATATATATATATATATATATATATATATATATA
>OU426854.1:7322712-7330212 GCA_911387685.1 Dolichovespula media
CCGACGATATAGAAATAAAACGATTCGATCCATACCCCGAAGTGTTTATCATCGGCATTTGAGTGATTTGTAAGAAAGAAAAAAAAAAATAAACAAATAAATAAATAAAAACAGGGTTAACGGAATGGCCAATCGTATCGAATTTGATTAGACTTTACCAAGCCTCAACTTTTTAAATCTCGTTTATTTCCCCCCCCCCCCCCCCATGTTGTTCGTCCTCTTATTCTCCCACCAGTCCCTCCCCCCCTCCCCACGATCCCCGTTCTCTTTTCTTATCTTTTGATTTTTTTGTTCCCTTCTTTCTCCTCTTTTCCATTTTTATTGCGACAGAAACTACGGAGACAAGTCATTCTCGTCAGTACGACGAAGAGAAATAAAGGACGCGGCCGATTCATTTTCTAAGGGGAAAAAGATTTTTTTTGTTTTCTCTCTCTCTCTCTCTCTCTCTCTCTCTCTCTTTTTTAACGTTTCTTACGTTTCTTATTACGCGTATAAACAACAAGACGTTATTTATTCGTACGACAATGAGAATAAGAACGACGATGTGTTGTGTTGGCTATGTAACGATAACCGTAGTAGTAGTAGTAGTAGTAGTAATAATAATAATACAGAACGAGTAATATCTACCCTAAGAAATTTGTTCGAGATGTTTGCCGAACGAAATTACGTTGGAGTGTTGAAAGTGACAGAACCGTATGACGTTCGAGTGAGTTAAAGGAAGAAGAACCGTAGAGACTCCCCGTTTGGTGCTTTCACGCTTTACGATTGGTGGTCCTCTTGCACTTGCAAACTTTACACGCACGTAACGTTTTTGGAATTTGGCCAGAACAGAAGGGTAAAAGAAAAAGGGGGAAAAAAAGAAAAGAAAAGAAAAGAAAAGAAAAGAAAAGAAAAGAATGAACGAACAAGAGCAAAGAGAGAGAGAGAGAGAGAGAGAGAGAGAGAGAGAGAGAGAGAGAGAGGAAAAGAGAGTGAGAGAAATAATAAAGATATGAATAAAGTAAATAACAGATAAAGTGATGAATAAGTAAAAGAGATCAAAAAAAAAAATAAAAATAAAAAAAATAAAAAAGAAAAGAGAGAGAGAGAGAGAGAGAGAGAGAGAAATAAAAATAAAAACGAAAAAGAAACAAAAAACGCGACTTTATCCCATTCTATCTCTGCCACTGCGTTTTCCGTCTATGGCTCTCGACTCCGTCGTCGTTCGTTTCAACGTCGAAACGTTTTGCGCGATATTACGTCGCGATAATTTCAAATATCGTTGAAAAAAACGCGAAAGCTGTCGTGCCGTCTCTCCTTTGCCAATTTTTGATGCTCGATGATAATCGCGATAGGATGAATGTGTGCGTGTGCGTGTGCGTGTGTGGGTGGCGGGGGATGAAAAGCATTGCGGGATTTTATTCGTAAACATTCGGGCAAAGTAGAATATGATAAATAAGAGATGCGCATTGTTGAAAACGAACATTCACGGGAGGGTGGGGGAAGGGGTATGGGGTAGGAGGTGGCATAGCGGGAGGGGAGGGGACGTATGGGGGTCGCCATTTAAACATTACGTAGGATTATTCGACGGGAATAAATGATGTCGTGAAAGCATCTATGAATTTTACATACATACATACATACATACGTGCATACATACATACATACATACATACATACATACATACATACATACATACATACATACATACATACATACATACATACATACATACATACATACATACATACATACATACATACATACATACATACATACATACATACATATATATATATATATATAAACATATATAAACAAAAAATAAAAATAAAAATAAAAAACCTCATACAAACACACACACAGAGAGAGAGAGAGAGAGAGAGAGAGAGAGAGAGAGAGAGTAAATTGACTCGCGAATATTTGATGCGACGTACTATACGCAATGTGAGAGAAAGAGAGAGAGAGAGAGAGAGAGAGAGAGAGAGAAAATAAAGAAAAAAAGAAAAGAAAAAAATTGAACGAGACAAAAACGAACGAAAGAATATTCCCGTCATAGAAAAAATATAAAATCGACGAAGGAGGGAGTAATGGAACGTGGTTAGGGGACGAATTTAGTTTATAATATATGCGCGGGATGATAATCCTCCCCTCCACCCTTTCCACACCGCCTACGTAAAATTTCAACAACAAACGACACGGGAAATTTGCGATCGGCCGAGAATCGATTATCCTCTAACACATCGACGCCACTGTACACGTCGTGACCGTTCTTCCACGAGTTTGACAGGAGCACCCCGACCCCATCCCCCCCCCCTCCAAAAAAGAAAAAACCCACCCCCCAATCCCTCAAACCCTCGCCTTGCACACTTGTTACAATATTTACAGAGTCGTCCCCAGGATCCACCCCTGAAACCGAATCCCCGGCTGCCATTGACAAGTGTGTCTCCTGTTCCTAAATTTTAGCATTTCGCCCCCTACCCTCCCTACCCTTCCTGTTCCCTTCAACCCAACCACCCACTCATCCACCCAACCAACCCCTGCTTCCCCTTATTCTGTCTGTACCAATTTTTCGTCTTCTCCTCTTCTCCCTTTTTCTCGACTTCCATCCAACCACGACGATAGAGAGAGAGAAAGAGAGAGAAAGAGAGAGAGAGAGAATTTTTTGTTTCTTTTTTTTCTTGAGTATAAAAAATACGCGAACCACCCATAAACTTGTCTACTCTAATCGACTCGCAAACTAAACTAAACATCGCGAATTCGAGGAATTATAATAAATTCATAAATACGTCCAGTTTGTGGGATTATATATATACATGTGTGTGTGTGTGTGTGTATGTAAAATTGAAAAATGAATAAATATGATCATCGTATATGATCAATTGTATATACAGTGTCGTACGAATACGTATATATATACGTATAGACTATATAGACTATGTAGTCTATATGGTATATATATATATATATATATACGTATAGACTAATCGAAAATATCGCATTTGACCGTCGAATGATTTTAACGATTTACAATTTACATAACGTTACATGTACGTACATTATAAATATATTTGCCTATACGTATCAATGTAAAGTATGTATAATGTATAATGTATAAGCAACGTCACTTTGCTTATTATGTACATATTGTATCTTCGAAATGAATCAATAAAGTGGTTAGGTGTACGTAAGAAAAAAAATGAAAAAAAAAAAAGAAAAGAAAAGGAAATATAAAAATAGAAATAAAAAAATCATATTGGTAATGACGGTTCATTATATTCCGTTCTCCAAAGTGAAACATCTCTATCTATCTCTCCCTCTCTCTCTCTCTCTCTTTCTCTCTCATCTCTATTTCTCTCAAGTTAACTTTTTCTCGAAACGTAATTGCCATGAAGGATCGAGGTATGATAATTATCCTCGTTCAAGGCCACGGGGAGCACATTCTCGTCCGAGCTCGACTTCTCTAATTTTTCTTTTTCTTTGGTTTTTTTTTCCTTCTCTCTCCCCTTTATATATATATATATATATATATATATATATCTTTTTCATTCACACTTGTTGTACAAAGCATTACTTTACCATCATCCTTATAGGACGGACGGTCTGTGCATCCTCGAGTTTACATTGAAAAAAACCAATTAAAAAAGGATAGACAGATAAAGAGATATATTTATAGAGAGAGAGAGAGAGAGAGAGAGAGGAGTCGAAAGTCACGCGAAATAGAGTCCGTGAAACAAGGTCAAATGGCCGACGAGGCCTTCGTCGAATTGGTAATGTATTATAATCCCGGTACTCTAACATCCAGCAACTCAGGATATTGCTACTCCGAACTCGTTGACGCGTAATGCATTCACGCTGGGATTTCGGTAGCCCGAGGGATACGAGGAGTCAATGTTGCTACTGAATGGTGGGAGGTAGATGAACCATAGGAGAGGAGAGAAATAAAGAGAGAAAGAGAGAGAGAGAAAGATAGGGTGATAGAGAAAGAGAGAGGTCGAATAGAAACACAGGGTGAATCCGACAACCCGTTTCTCGGTTCGATAGACATATATCCTCGTTAAAATGCCACTAGAAGTAAGATTAAAAAAAAAAAAAAAGAGAGAGAGAGAGAGAGAGAGAGAGAGAGAGAAGGAACAAAAGAAACCCATAATAATCAATAATGTTACAACTTCGAACGAATTTTCAATAAAACGCGTGTATATATATATATATATATATATATATATATATATATATATATATATATATATATTGTAATACTGTATTATATACACTTATTTTGACGTTATTTTATTTATCAACCAACAATATATACATATATATAGATATATACATATGTACATATATATTATATTATATATATATATATAGACACGCATACACACATATATATTCCTCTAATTAATATCGTCGTCCTGTCGTCGGTCCGAAATGTTCTGAATAATACGAGTGTCCGCCATTTTATGACCACGTATTGCCATAAGCCTGACTATTTATCTTGCAAATATTAGTCGAAAGATTAGCAAATACATACATACATACATACATACATACATACATACATACATACATACATGCATACGTACGTACGAACGTGTAAATAAATAAATACATACGTACGTTATATATCTGCATACCAACGGACTAACGACGTAACGAAACGGACGATAAAATGTTTGTGGGCGGTTGGATAAAACGATAATCCTAACGTAGCCGAACGTTAATTTTGTTTACGTTACGGAATACCAACGTTCTTATGCGATAACGTAAACATACGGTCTAGTCTTCGATATATCGATTCCCGATAACGAGATAGATTGCGATCGAACGTTGATTGCGATCGATTGCGATCGTTCAACGTATGAGATTATCGCAATAATTGGCCGACAATGGGGATTTAATACGAAGTAAATTTTTTTTCTCGTTCCTTTCTTTATTTTTATTTTTTTTTTATTTATTTATTTATTTATTTATTTATTTAGGCCAAGATCTCCTACCCTTATACAAATAAATGGGATAAGAGCTTAACAATGGATTTTCATTCTTTCTTTCTTTCTTTCTTTCTTTTTATTTTTCGTTCGTCCGCGTCGCTTTTCGTGTCGTTTAAAGCTTCGCTCTATCAAGGACGAGTATTATGGCAGGATAATAGACAACGTCGAAGTTTGCCACTTAGCAGAATGGGAACAGGAACAGCCGTGGTGCCTATTCCTACTCACGACCCTATATATATATATACATCCACACCCACACACATACACACACGTATATATATTATATATATATATATATACCCCGCCTGATCAAATACTCTCCTCCAATCCCACAATTCCCATTACTGTTGCCACTCTATCCTTCTCTCTCTCTCTCTCTCTCTCTCTCTCTCTCTCTCTCTCCCTCCCTCCCTCTCGTCATCACTGTCACTGACAGTGTCGGATCATTCCTCGAAGACTTCCTTCATCTCTATTATATTCGTACATAATTTTCAAACACCTCCAGCGACAACGACGATCGTCTTTGAGAAAAAAAAAAAAAAAAAGAAAAAACATTTATTCTATTTCATTTTATTTTTTACTCTTTTATTTCTCATTTTCTTCGGAATATATACCTACACGTATTATAGTATATCGTATGATATATTAATATACGTATACGTATATGTCCGTATACATAGTCAAATAATTATGAAACAATTTCGTACGTTTCAAAATTGATTCGTAGAACCGGAGCAGAATGAATCACTGACCCCAACAACACCGGGCCAGAG
This sequence comes from Dolichovespula media, assembly GCA_911387685.1. NCBI lineage: Eukaryota > Metazoa > Arthropoda > Insecta > Hymenoptera > Vespidae > Dolichovespula > Dolichovespula media. Next base: position 7,328,457 of record OU426854.1, read on the forward strand.
ATTTGGGCCAGCTGATAGATAGAACGAACGTACTCTTGAAGCATCTGCCTCTACTCTACTCTACTCTACTCTATTCTACTCTACTCTACTTTACTCTACTCGACTCGACTCGACTCGATATTTAACGAATATACTCTATTGACGGAGTATAACACCTACGTACGTACGCACTTACCTATACGTGTATTCGAATAATGGCGTTACGAAGCGAAAATAGACGTTAATTGCCACGAGGGGAGAGGAAGGGGGGAGGGAAGGGGGAGTCGACAAAGGCCTAGGATCCATAAGTTCTATACGATCTTCTCTCCTTCCCCCCCCCTCTCTCTTTCTATCTATCTATCTAACTATCTGTACCTCTATCCTTCTTTCTCAATAATCGAGAATAATCGAAATACATGAACGAGAACGAGGATTTCGGGAATTTAAAATTTGACAATTTTTTCGACGTTATAACGAATTTGTTCGGATTAGAGTATAATAAATATAATCAATGCGGACAGTGTCGAAGATGGGATGTCGACCGATATAGAATTTTTCAGTTTATCTGCGTTAGGAAAAGAAAAAAAAAAAGAGAGAGAGAGACAGGGGGGAGAGAGGGAGAGGGAGAGTACGTCATTTCTCCACATATATTTCGAGAGAAAACGAAATACATCGCGATATACCGTAGTTGAGATTTACACGAATTAAAAGAATAAATAAATAAATAAATAAATAAATAAATAAATAAAAATAAAAATAAAAAAAAAAGAAGACGTTAAACGACGTAGAAAACGTAATGGTCGTAACTTGGTAAGCCAATGGGACTTCGGTTTATCTGCGTTAAGAAATAAAAAAAGAAAGAAATGAAAAAGAAAAGGGAAGAGAGAGAGAGAGAGAGAGAGAGAAAGAGAGAGAGAGAGAGAGAGATAGAAATAGAGATATAAATAGAAATAGAAATAGAAATAGAAATAGAAATAGAAATAGGAAGGAAAGAAAGAAAGAAACAGTGGAAAAACGCGTAGGTCGCCGATAGTCAGATATAGAAAGTCGGAGGATGAGTCGTGAAGGGTAGAACAAGGGGTTTAGGAGGGTGCAGAGGGACGTATACGTAGTGAGGGTGAATTCGGACGAGGATAGAGAGAGAGAGAGAGAGAGAGAGAGAGAGAGAAAGAGGGAAAGTCCATTAGCAGATTACGTACCCAACCCGACTCTCGCTCATTCACCCTCGCGATGTTTTTCCTCGTCCGAGCCCACCCCTTCGACTGAACCACTACCACCACCACCACCACCACCACCGTCGCCGCTGCCGCCGCCGCCACCACCACCCCCGCCACCCTCCCTTTCCTCCTTTGACCGCCAACGATTTCACCCTCCTTCTCCGACTCCGACTCCGACTCGTTTTTAGACTCATCTCCACTCCCCTAAACCACCCCCTTTTGCCCACCCTTCTTGCCCTACCCTGTCCTCCGCGCACCCTTCCTCCCTCCTACCCTCCTTCCCACCCACTCACACGCTACGACCTACACCATCATCGTCACGACCGCACCTCTCTAACGCGATAAGCTTTTCTATTCGACGGCAGGTGCGACGTGTGTCTTCCGGATATTTTCAAATTCCTCGACGAGAAATATCGTGTCGGTAGTGCCTTTGTTATCGCGTCGAGAGGGACAAGAAAAATAAAAAAAATAAAAAATAAAAAAATAAAAATAAGGAAAAAGATCGAATCAAAAAGAAAAAAGAGCAAAAAAATAAGGAAGGAGAAGAGAAGAGAAGAGAG
>OU426854.1:7337712-7340212 GCA_911387685.1 Dolichovespula media
TACGTACATACGTATAATATAATTTTTTTTTTTTATTTACTATATATGCTCGAGATCGAAATAAAAGATTGAAAAATATGTAAATGTTTATGGGTTTGGAATGGGTAGGGGGGGGGGGAACTCTACGAAAACATTTTCAAAGTCCTTTGAACCTTCGCGGATATATATATTAAGTACACAGTAATATGAACTCAAAGGGTTCGAACGGACGTTTTGGGGGGTCCAATAGGAGGAAGTTGACCCAGGTGTATTTCGTCTACTAGGCAACGATCGTATGGATCTCAGGGAAGACACAGATTCGAAGGAAAACACAGTTTGCGTTTCGTCAAACGTTTCTCACTCTACTCGCGGTATTAGGTTATTCGTTAAACCGTTAAGACACTGTTCTTCCACTTCTTCCTCTTCTTCTTCTTTTTGTATTTTATTTTTTTTTCCATTCTTTTTTTTTCTTTTTTTCTTTTTTTTTTTTTTTTTTCTTTCATCGAGGGTGGTCCTAACGTCAACGTCGAGAGAAGCGCGTCAACAACCGTCGTCCTCTACGAACGATTCCGTTTCCTTCTTTTTTTTATTTCATTTTCATTTTCATCTTTATTTTTATTTTTCTCTTTTCTTTTTCCCTTTTTTTTATCTTTTCGTTCCTTTCTTTAACGCAATAAAATCGCGAGGCGTATAAATAAATATTGAAGTCATCGTAGCGTATGCTCGATGTGCGGTCAACAAATACGACGAGAGTTCGTTCGGAAAATTTTTTTTTTTTTTTTTAGGAAAGGAAAAACGAGAGAGAGAGAGAGAGAGAGAGAGAGAGAGAGAGAGAGAGAGAGAAACCGAGAGAGGAAGGAAGGTATAAGAGAGAAAAAAATTATTGTAAAATAATAGATCGAGATTAATTTAACGAGAAATGAAAATCTTATCGCACATGGGGATTTAGGACAGGACATTTTAAGAGGAATAACATTCGATGGAAAAGAGCTTGGTTAATAAAACGAACTGAACTAAGTTAGCCGCGACTTTGTGCCGAGTACCGTGTACAAGCTCATTCGCTGTTCAAACATAACCGCGAACTAATCCCCCATTTATTTCGTCGTCGAGTCATTTTTAAATACGATTCTATTTATCCTTCGCGAGGAACACACACACACACACACATACATACATACGCGCACATACTCACGCACAGAGAGAGAGAGAGAGAGAAAAAAGATTTGGTCTCCCATAGAAATACATTTTCATGAACGAGTCTCTCGACGACTGTAGGCGAGTTATAGGGTGGGCCAAAAGTTTCCGAACGATATAACGAATCGATTAATACTCCCATTCGTTACTAATTTTAGACTGCCTTTCGGTTTGAATAACTAATAATAATAAAAAAAAAAAAAAAAAAACAAAGAATTTAAAAATCCTACGCTTGCAGTTTTACAATCTCGAGGAATAAGAATGATAATAATAAAAAAAATAAATAGAGAGAGAGAGAGAGAGAGAGAGAGAGAACGCGGTTCGAAACGTTTCGAAAGAGAAAGAAAAAAAGGGGGGGGAAGAAGTAATTGTTTTCCTTCAAAACATCGTGTACGAACTTTTGGACCACCCTGTACGACCAAGCTCATACAATAAATACACGTAACGCGTTACGCCGACGAGAGGCACGAGTCGGAAGAGAGAGAGAGAGAGAGAGAGAGAGAGAGAGAGAGAGAGAGAGAGAGAGAGAGAGAGAGAGAGAGAGAGAGAGAGAGAGAGAGAGAGAGAGAAGATAAGGGGAAAAAAGCATAGGGAAAACGAAAAAAGAAAAGACTGAATAAAAAAACGAAAATTGAACGAAAGAATAAAAGAGAGAAAAAAAAAATAACGAACGTTGCGAACGTAAAAAAATAACAAACAGTTCGAAAAAATAAAGAACATTACGGCTTTCAATGGCCGCGCGTGAAGGGGCGGAAAGGGGCGGGGCGCGGGGGTAGAGGGGCAGAGAGAGGGGGGGGGAGAAAATAAAAAGAAAGAAAAAAGAAGCTTATTAAACGAGATTAAGCCACGTTAATAATATTTTCGTTAATGAAAATCCTATAACGATGGTGGCAGAGTAGGATCCTTGATTGATATAACAAAAGAAAAGAGAGAAAAAGAAAAAAAAGAAATAGAAAAATGAAAAAGTTTAGGAGGACAAAGACGAAACGAGTCGTTGAAAAGTATGAAAGAAAGAAAGTAAAGGAGAAGAGATGAGGAGAGAAGAGGAGAAAAAAAAAGAAAGAAAAATTGAAAAAAAAAAAAAAGAAGAAGAAGAAACTCAAGTAGTACTCGAGGTTAGCGACGGGGCGGCAAAAAAATGGCGACGGGATCTTTCAAATGACTAAACGCAAATTGTTTGACTTCTCAAAGTGCTTCCGACGTTTCACGCCTCATTGAACCTCGCTCTCTCTCTCTCTCTCTCTCTCTCACGCGCGCACGCACACACACACACACACACACACACACCATACACGCACACTCACAGTACTATCTCTCTCTCTAGGAC
>OU426854.1:7347712-7362712 GCA_911387685.1 Dolichovespula media
AAATAAATAAATATTGTTGACACTCGTCTTGCAAGAACCAATACAATAATAATTGTTTTCCGAATGAAAGATCTTGTAAATACTTCTTATATACATAACGTATCTATATAATCTATATTGATACGAATACGAAAAAAAAAATCGTGATTCGTCGTAATTTATAATAATGTAAAATAAAAAAAAAAAAAAGAAAAAAGAAAAAGAACAAAAAAAGATGTGAAAAGTACTTTGAAAAATTTTATCCGATAATACCCAACCAAGTGTTTCCAAAGAGATTTGTTATTAAATTCTTTAAATATACATAAGGTGATCGTATCAAATCTTATCAAATCCATCCATCGTTTAATAATTAGATTAAATAAAATGCAAATTTAATTTAATGTCTAATTTAAAATTTTCGAATAATATCGAGAAAGCGAGCGAGAGACTACCAATAATATTTAATGTACGTAAGCGGATAACAAAAATTTTCATCTCATAAATAAAATAAACTATCTATCTTCGATCTAGCAAAGAGTATATCATTAGGTAGGTACACGCGTCGTAAAATCGCCTCGCAGCCACTTAATCCTTATTTTGACAGGTCGGACAGGATGACAAGGTGAGGCGGCCGTTTTACGTTCGCCGTCGTCGAATGGCGATCTGATGAAGAGAGAGAGAGAGAGAGAGAGAGAGAGAGAGAGAGAGAGAGAGAGAGAGAGAGAGAGAGAGAGAGAGAGAAAGAAAAAAATATAAAATACGAAAAGAAGTAGAAGGAAAAAAGGAAAGAAGAAACATAAAAACCGGAAAAATAATCCACGGCGTTCATCTTGCTTTAGAGAAAATAAATAAATAAATAAAACAAAGTCGTGTATATAACGTGTGTATTTATGTATCTCTCTCTCTCTCTCTCTCTCTCTCTCTCTCTCTCTCTCTCTCTCTCTCTCTCTCTCTCTCTCTCTCTCTCTCTATCTCTCTCGACGATATTTATAATCATTCGCTCGAATTACGATCGTAATGAGATTACCGTCGCATTTCGATTAACGTGCCAGATTTCCTTCTGTAAATATTTTTTCAAAAATCTGAAATCACTTCATGGCGTTCAATCGTAGTCGACGATGTTTCAATGTAATCGAAAATAAAGAAAAAGGTTTCGTTTAAAAATAAAACGTTGTCAATTATTAATATATACAATCGTAGTTAATATATATACATACACATATATATATATATACACAATCGAAGTCAATATTTCGAAATAATTCGAAATAAAGAGAACGTTCTGTTAAAACAAAACGAACAAAAAAAAAATATATATATATATATACATATATACATATATCATAAAAGTAGCAAAATGTGCAAATTAAAAAATGTGATGTCAATAATACGTAATCAAAGTCGACATTTCAAAATAATCAAGGAGAAAGGAAGTTCGATATATAGATAGAAAGAGAGAAAGAGAGAGATTGAGTGAAAGAGAGAGAGAGAGAGAGAGAGAGAGAGAGAGAGAGAAAAGGAGAGAAAGAAAATAAAATTGAAAGAACAAATCAATCACTCGTTAAGTGGTGAGGTACTTTAAAACTACTCGAAGAAAAGTGCGAGTTCGTAAAGAGATCGAAATAGAAGCCCGTCGTTGAGCTTTTTTTTCTCTCTCTCTCTCTCTCTCTCTCTCTCTCTCTCTCTCTCTCTCTCTCTCTCTCTCTCTCTCCCTCTTTTTTTTTCGTTCTCTTTCTCCGTTGGAGAACATAAAATCTCAGCGAAGGAAAATATAGGTTGTGTCGGTCGTAAACGAGGTCGGGCTTTCAATGGTAAAAAGGTACGATGACATACGCGTGAATGGTGTTTCTTAAAAAGTCTTCCCCTCCCCTCCCCCCACCCACCCACCGCCCGTTTGTTACCCCGTTGAACTCGCGAAACATCGATTTGATCTTTCTTCTTCTTCTTCTTCTTCTTCTTCTTCCTCTTGCCTTCTTGTGGAAAAAGGGATCACACCATGTAAAAATGGATTTAGTTAAACGTAAAGAGAGATGAGCAGAGGAGAGAAGAAACGAGCGATGAGAAATCGTTTAAAACGTTCCGGCTATTAACTTTTCAACATTTTTATATTTATCGGTTGAAAAATTTAATTGAAACGAACTTGCCTACTCTATTTTGTTAAAATATACTTTTACCGATCCCTTATGCTGTACGAAGAATTTTTCTCTTTACATTTCTTTCTTTCTTGCTGTTTTTTTTTCTCTCTTTTTTTTTCCTCTTGCCATCTTCACCCCACCTTCTTTCGTTCTTGTTCTTTGATTTTCTTTGTTTCTTTTTTTTTTTTTCGTATCTTAATTTCTTTTTGCTTCAACTTACCTCTAAACGTTGCAAAAGAAGATCCAAAATCACGAGGACCTTGTTGCTCGATAGTATCACTTCGATGTTGTTCGCGTTCCCGCTAATACCGGACTTGTAAACTTTGCACAGCGAGATTATGCTCCTATGAGATTAAAGACGGGCATTATGTAACGATAATTCACGCTTGAACTTGAACTCATAGAAAAAAAAATATATATATATATATATATATGTAAAGAAATAATCAGTTGGAATTATACTTACTTATTAGGTAAGCAGTGCGACGAATTTTGAACGTTCAAGCTTAAACTTAATAGATTTGTAAAAATGTCGAATCCGTTCAATGATCTCAACACGTCTTGATCAAAAGGACACTAAAATCATCGAATCAAATAACTTATTTTCATTATTATTATTATTAAAATTTTTATGATTATTACTAATTGAAATGTATTATTATTATTATTATTAAAATTTTTACTATTATTATTATTATTATTAAAATTTTTACTATTATTATTATTATTATTATTTATACATATATTATTTATTAAAACGTATTATTAACATTTATCATTATCATTATTAATCAAAATGTATCATTAACATATTTAAAATGTATTAAAATGTACTTATAATTATCACTATTATTTATTATTATCATTATTATTAAAATTGTAAAATGACATGGGAGTAAATTTTTCTTTTTTGTTTTGTTCTTGTATACACACACACACACACACACACACACACACACACAACTTACCGATTTCGACAAGGCCCTAGCAATTTCACCGAAGCAACGTTCCAAGGTAGCAACGGCGATACTGGAACCGGCGCTTTTCAAATAATTATACAATCTATCCAATTCCTTCAAATTCCTTCGAAACTTGACCTTGTTCGTTGACTCCGGTACGGCCGAGGTTAGACACTCGTTTTTATGTGCGTTCTCCCAATCCTGACCACGCGAACTGACACGTTGTTTTATTTTCCTACAGCGACGTTTCAATGCCTTTTGCTTTTCCCTCAACGCTTTGTTATTGACGTTCGAATTGTTCGTACCATTGGACGAGGTAGGCGTCGTAACGTCGCGTATCTGAGCGATATTGAATCGTTGTAGCTCGTCCCTCGATGGTTCTCTACCATCGTGTGCGTTACGAACGGCCTCGAGATGAGTTTTCCCCTTCAAATGGCTCAGTAGATGTACCTCGTTCGTTATCTGAGTATATTAGCGCGATGAGACAACGACGTAGGATAAACAAACAAACAAATAAATAAATAAATTAGAGAAAGGAATAGTTAAGAAAAGAAAAAAAAAGAAAACCGTACGCAACTTTCGACCCCCACCCCCATACACACGCACACATCTCACCCCCTCTCGCTCTAATTTCTAAATATTAACACGCACGTATGTGTTACGTTAGAATCGCAAGTTTTGATGAAACATCGACGAGAAAGTAACTTACGTGTGTACCGCAAAGGGAACATTGCTTTTGTATGGGATAAGATTTGAGGGTCGGGGGGACCTCTTCCGATCTTAAAATCGACGACTCTACGGCCCTTTGACGAATATGTTCAATATTTTCCACGTGACGTCTCGCAGACTCCTGTTGCTTCTGCGCAATCTTTTTTTGCAATTCCTCTTGATTCGCCAACTGCGCGGCGTGCAACGCCGACAATCTTTCCTCCCGATCTCTGGCTTTCTCTCTCGCAAGTTCCTAAATATTTAACGTACAATCATATCATAGAGAAGACGTACTCTGCAAGGGGAGGGAAAAGAAAAAGAAAAGAAAAAAAGAAGAAGAAGAAGAAGGAGAGAGAAAAAAAGGAAAGAAAGCGCTGTTCTCGATCGGGAAAAAAATATTTCTTATTCAAATTACCTGACGTTCCTTAACTCTTTCAAGTTGCATTTTACCGACTCTCTCCTCGCGTTCGCGCCTGGCCTGTTTCATCTTTTGTATTCGCAACTGTCTCTCTGCTTCCAAGGCTCTCCTACGTTCCTCGGCTGCGGCCTCCTTCGCGGCCTTCTCCTCCTGACGCCTTTGACGTTCTTCCTGTATACCCTTCGTTGTGAAGTTTCGAACAACGTCAACGACAGTTTTCAACGTTTCAAATTTCATCACTTATCGTCAGACTTTTTTTTTAAATACCTGCAATCGTTCCTCCTGTTCCTGGCACAAAGCCATGAAATCGTGACGTTTGTTCTGCGCCTCGAGCTCGTTGATGAACGCAATCTCCTTCAACTTGGAATCCTCGTCGTGAGCCTTCCTAACGATTTCCAAAAGATGCTGCGTCCTATTCTCCTCCGCCCTCTTTAACTTCATCTCCATCCTTATCCTCTTGTCCTCGATCAATTGATTTTTCGCGCTCTTAACGTCCTCGACCTTGTTCAATAGTTCCCTCAATCTCTGCGACTTCTCCATCAGTAACTTTTGCCGTTTGTGCTGGGCGCAGGCCTGTTTGGCCTGATATCTCCGAAGGGTCTCGGGCAAGGATCGTTTTCTCGAAGGCGACGATAATTTTTGATGTAGCTCGAGGGCACGACCGGGATGACGTGCAACGAGAGCTTGCAATTGAGCGAGAACGTCGACCCGTTCCGCCCACGACATACCTTCCAACATATTTTCGTATCTGGTATGATAAAAAAAAAAAAAAAAAAAAAAAAGGAAAGAAAGAAGCCAATCTCGATAAAATCGAACGCGAATGATGATGAGGAGGGGAAGGATGTTATATCGAGAGGAATGATTTTTTTTTTTTTTCGTTTATATCGTATGTACCTGTCCTCCAAACTGATGTCGTCCGATACGGTATCTATCACAACCGACGATCGTTCGTCCTCCATCTCGAGAACCATCTCTCCGTCGGTCTCGTCGGTTTCCGTGTCTACGTCGATCTCGGTAGATTCCAATTCCAATATTTGCCTTTTCAAGGAAGCCTCCTCGTCCGACAATTGTTGGGATCTCTGGGAATCCGCCTCCTCCGTCTTCCTTTCCTCCTCCAATATAATACGTTCCCTTTCGGCTTGGGCCGCCATAAACTGTTGTATACGTTTCTCGAGCAATTCTGCGTCGCTCTTGAATATGGCGGCTATCATCGAGGTCGAATTGGTCTCGTTTATCGACAATGGTATTTTCTTATTAACGTTGCTCCCATCCCAAACCGTTAAGCCCTTGACTCTGTTACCGTTCGTTACAGTTTCACCCTTGACCTTCTCAACCTCGTTGTTTATATTCTTCCCGGCCTTTCCTACCGTGCACCTTTTCCTTTGTTTGTTCCCGTCGGGCGTGAAACAATTCTTTTTGTTACGTTCGGATGGACTCTCTATCGATAACGCTGGCAACGAGGTCGCGGTACTCGGTTTGTTATAACGCGTGGACATGTTCAAATTGTGCGTGCTACCACGTCTGTAACGACTTCGAACGGTTTGCCAACCGTCACCCTCGTCTTTCGGTTTAACGGTAATCGTTTGTTTCGTTAATACCTCGACCGAACCATTTATATCGTTATCTTGATTTTTCTTCGACAATGTCTCATTGCCCTATGTAAGCGAACGCAAAAGAATAATTTTGTGATTCGAATTCGTTTCACACACACACACACACACGCGCGCGCGCACACATATATCCCATTTATACTTTTATTAAAAAATATAAATATATACATTATAAATACCTTCCTCTCCAATTGTTGAGGTCGACGTCTGATTATAACAGATGTTCCTGGTCTGGTTTTATTTGCGGACGATACGGTTATTTCGCTCAAAGTTGTTTTACTTCTGGTAAATTTAGGAGTTTCCGATAAATTTGTTGTCTGTTCATTCGATCGTCTACGCGACGATACGGTCGAATATGCCACTTGGCTCGTATTATTCGTTTCCTTATTCGAATATTTTGTAATTAATTTATTATCCACCTTGTCGGCGTTTATTGATTGCTTATTTGCCATTTGCTTTATTTTATTCGACTCTATTGTATTTTTAGCGTTTTTCGTGGCCACCGTAGTATCGATATTTTGCGTTTGCAATTTATTGTTAACCTGTATCATCTTATTGTCCGAATTAACATTTTCAATGATAATTTTACTCTCGTTATTGTCTACATTCTGTTTCGTAGATTTCGTATTGATCTCATTTTTCCTCAATTCTGTATTCCTTTTATTAGGCATCAATGTAATCTCCGATTTACTTCGATCGCTAAGCTTACCGTTCGTTTCATTTTCCTTGATAGTTTTATCCATTGGTTCCACGTTTTGATAGATACTCGATTTCATATTTTTATTATTAATACAGGTTTGTTTGTCGATTATGGTTAAATTCGAATCGGATGTTTTCAACGTACATACATTCTGAGAAGAATTTTTGCTTTGTTTATTAACAATGTTTCTCGTATCTGCCTTATTTTTAGAATCAAACGCATCCTCGCTCGTTGCCTTACTATCTATTAAACTATTTCCGTTGGCTTTCGCATTCATCTGAGGTTTCACAAGAGCTTTATTAATTGTTTTCGATGCCATACACCTTTCTTTGTTTGACGACTGATTCATACCTCTCTCCACCACGTTCTTCCTTTTTTCTTTGATATTCGTCGAATTATTTTTAGAGACGTTATTCTTATTATCCTTTATTATTTTATGTAAAGATTCCTCCTTTATATGATTTATTTTATTGTCCGTAACCATCGGTTTTATCTCCGAAATAACCTGATCTATGGGACTTCTGCATGCCGATTCTGGCGGGCTTATCCTTTGTAAAGGACTAGTCGATTTTGGAATTATAGTCGAATTCCAAATGCGACAAGGCGAGGTCTTCCTAACTTCCCAAGCCAAAGGCGTACGCCTTAACGGCGGCGGAGAATTTTCATAAGCCCATTTAACCTTGAACCATTCTATTAAATTATGGAAGTCTTTTGTATAATTTTCCAAAACCAATATAACTTCCTTGCATTCGGAAATATTTTCATCCTCTTCGCACGTTTGATATATACCGTCCACCGCCCTTTGTAAATTTCCAAATAGAAAAGCCCAATATCGAGCTTGTAATTCTGAAAGGAAAAGAAAAGAAAAACCTTCGCGTTAAGGCAAAAAATTAAATAAGTACAAACGACGTACCAGACTTTTTGTCTCGACCAGTGGAAGCCGATCTAACTCTGGAGGCTGGTTTCATGGATCTCTTCATAGATCCAGATTGAACCACTCTTGGTACACTAGGTGGTTTCCTTGTTACTTTCTCCGTATTATTTGTACCAACCGGTACGTTAAAAGCTATTAGATTTCTTGCTGCACGACCTTCCTCTTGTATTAGCAATCTGACATCGGCCATTTTTAATCTAATTTATCTACGAATAAACGAAACGAATATCGTGTGAAAGTATGAAACGATTAACCAACAAAATTCTACGACAAATTCTTTGATCCGCCAAACCTAACGCAAATTAAATCATTAATATTCAATTCTTTATTATAATCTTAAAAGTAAATTAAATAAAAATTTATTAGTGTCTTAGACTTATTAGTCTTTCTTTTTGTGCAACGAGAAAAATCAATAGTCAATCGATGAGGTTACCTCGTGTAAATATTAACAGTGATCCCAATGTAAAATCGCGATAAACAAATGCGATGTTTTATCATCCAAACGTATACGCTTACGAGGGATTGAAAAAAAATCATTTCTCGAAACATCAGAAAAGTTTTAATCGCGTAAACGCAAATTTTTCGTTCCAAAAAATCTTCCACTTGTCAATGTCGAAAATGATGATATTTACACAAGGATAAACAGTGACCCACCTGCGTAGTAAACAAAAGTGTATTCTTTTTAATGACATCAGATTTGAAGTACTCCTTTGCACGGATAGAACATGAACGTCATTCTAACAATGCTGTGCAACATTATTCTATATATCACGTCACATATTCAAACAAACAATCTCCATGATAAACTTCATGACTGTTTTTGCTTCTACCACTAACTATACGATGCTCACTATCGTTACTCCGGACACAAACTCTATCCGTTCGCATCAAAACCTAACGCCATCTGTTCTCGATACTATGTGACAGAAAAAGAAATAATGATATGTAAATATTAAAGGTAAAGAGGAAGAGGAAGAAAAAAAGAAAGAACAGAAAAATATCGAGAAGTAGAAAATTACACGTGTATACATACATATATACACACACACACACACACACACACACACACACACACACACACACACATATATACGTTTAAAAACGAAAACTTACTTTTGTTAACACAACGTTATAATCAACATGAAATATAATGTACTCGTGGTTACGTATTTTCGTTCGTTAAATCGAATAAATTCAATTAACTTCTTTTGTTACGAGGTCCAAAATACCAGACGTATTTCTCGTTTTTTTTTTCTTTTTCTTTTTTTCCATGCCACCGATAATAAGTAAATTTGAAAGTGTAATTAGAGTCAATGACGTAAAATTGTTTGTATTGCGCATTGAAATGTTTTCTACTCGTCGCTCGGCTCACTCTAACTCGTTCAGAATATTTTCATGAAACTGATTCGCGTGCGCGTTCGCGAGGAAAGAAAAAAAAATTGGAAGATAAAGATAAAGAAAAAGAGAAAGATAAAGAGAAAGAGAAAACGAAAGAGTAAGCGATTGAGTAAACGCGCGCGCTCTTGCGCGTGAGAGAGAGAGAGAGAGAGAGAGATACAAGCGTAGTTTCTGAATTGACGCTGTAGATGGCGCGACGATAACTGACGCCAGTGGCGCCCCTATCGAAGAAAGGTATGTAACACGAAGAGTTAGTCCAGCAAGCTTCGCCGTATGAATTTTTGATTTTTCCCTTGATTAGTAACGCTTCATCGAGGCATATAACCACGGTATATCGCGGGGGGTTGGTTACACACGCACGCACGGCTGGTAAAAAGAGACCGAAGCCGATTTTTCGGTCGGCCGGGAAGCCGACGTCACGACGGGAAAATATAATATCACCGATAGGAGATACGAACGGGAATAAAGTTATTAATTTTAATCGTAGAGAAATACAAGAGAGAGAGAGAGAGAGAGAGAGAGAGAAAAAGGAAAAAAAATATCTCGTTTTAAAGAGAGTCATCTAGAAGAAAAGAAGAAGAAGAAGAAGAAGAAGAAGAAGTAGTAGTAGTAGAGGAAGAAGAAGAAGAAGAGGTGGAGGAGGAGGAGGAGGAGGAGGTGGACGAAGAAGAAGAAGAGAAAGAGAACATAGACCGGGAGGAGGCGAACGAAACTGCCCCAGAGATTTCCAAGACCGACGCTTATATATTTACGGAAAATAAGGATCGTACGTATGACTCGATACTATTGTGATTCGTCTCTTTCCGCAACCCTTTAAGTTCGTCGTCGTCGTCGTCGTCGTCGTCGTTGTCGTCGTCATCGCCGTCGCCGTCACCGTCGTCCCTTGAGATTGATACTTTTCGCACGTACATACATACTTACATACATACATGCACAGATACACGATTTTACTCTCGCGACGAGGCGAGAGTACAATGTGTATGCCCTATACCTCTTTCTCTCTCTCTCTCTCTCTCTCTCTCTCTCTCTCTTTTTCTCACTCTTTGTTTATTATAGGGCTTTGTTATTATCTTTCGACAACTTCGAAAGTTGATTGGAGAAAGAAAAAAAAAGGAGAAAAAAAAAATATATATATATATGTATGTATGTATGTATGTATGTAATATCGTAACGGGTACTACTAAATATTCGAAGTAATACTCTTTGTCACGAGTTAATTTTTTTTTCTTTTCTTCTTCTTTCGAACGAGAGTAATATCTCTCTCTTTTTTCCTCTCTTTTCTTTTGTGTTTTTCTTCGAACGTTGATCCACGAAAGGTACTGGAAAGGTACCTCGATTTTTCCATGTTTTTCTCTCCCTTTTTTTTTTAATTTTCTCCCCCTCTCTCTCTCTCTCTCTCTCTTGTTCCTTCGTCTTTTTTCTTTGTCAGATCGTAGACAGCCGGATGAAACGAGTGATTTCCCGTGTAACCATGCACGTAACGCGTTCTCAACGTGACAAGCTGTCAATGTGCTGCTATTGCTCTGCATTATTCCTCGTCGTTAATATTATTTCACTCGACAATTCACACTTACGCTAAAAAGTATATCGATTTGCTTGTTGGTAACGCGTGACGATGAATCCTTATAATCATTGGAATTATTTGAGATTTCTTTCTTTTCTAATTTTTTATATAATCATCGACCGTTTCGTGTAGTCAAGGTGATTATTAAATAATCAGTTTCGAGACCACTTCGTTACGCGCTTACTCGTGCTTTTTTTCCTCACTTAGATACTCGTATTATGATTTATTATTTATTATAACTCTATAGGTATGTAGTGTTAACTAGCTCTTTCACTCTCTCTCTCTCTCTCTCTCTCTCTCTCTCTCTCTCTCTCTCTCTCTCCCTCTCTCTCCCTCTCCCTCTCCTTTTTTCTATTTCATATAAACGAATTGGGGGAGGAAAAAGAGAAAAAAAATGAGTTACCTTGCATGAATTATACTCTGTTTCAATTATTCGACGTTCAGTGTATCGTCAGGATTTAAAGATTTCGCATTGACTCCGATGTCTTCGCTCTCTAAGAAAGGTTAACTGTTGCATTTTAAAATATTATTTTATTATCTCGTAGAATATTGTAAAATATGGCTGCATTACCACGAAGAATTATCAAAGAGACTCAAAGATTAATGCAAGAACCAGTTCCTGGTATAAGCGCCGTTCCAGATGACACAAACGCTAGATATTTTCATGTCATTGTAACGGGACCTGAAGACTCGCCGTTTGAAGGTGGTTTATTTAAACTCGAGTTGTTCCTACCGGAAGATTATCCAATGTCTGCCCCTAAAGTGAGATTTATAACCAAAATTTATCATCCAAATATCGATAGGTAAGTATTATCAATTTATATCTGCATGTGATATTTTGTATTTTAGTTTTCTTTTTGTTTGTTTTTATCAAGATTCGCCTTTATATGTTGGCTTTGAGAGAGTTGTATTTATATATTTAAAGATTCATTTGAATATAAAATATTATGCGGATGAAAAGAAATTCTTGGAAAAAAAAAAAGAAAAAAGAAAACTTTCTTCTTGGTGCATGATAAATAATATATTAATTTACATTTGACTTTAGATTAGGCAGAATTTGTCTAGACATCTTAAAGGATAAGTGGAGCCCAGCTTTACAAATTAGAACGGTTCTTCTGTCAATACAAGCACTTTTGAGTGCACCAAATCCAGATGATCCTTTGGCAAATGATGTAGCTGAACTTTGGAAAGTTAATGAAAGTGAAGCGATACGTAATGCCAAAGAATGGACCCGGAGATACGCAATGGACAACTGATCTCAGCTTTGTCAAATCATTTGCAACACAAAGCAACGTTACCCTTTTTGTCCCAGTTTATTCGTCACCTTACCCGCACTAGCTGCATATCCTGCACCTGTGTCCACGATTTTGCTATAAAACCAATAAAAGTTTTGTAAGAGTAAAAATAGAATGGAACTGTATTTTCTATATTGTGGGAAATACAAAAACGTCTTATTTAGATTTCTTTTTAAAAATTCATTTAGCAAACTCGTATGATTTTTTCCATTATAATACTACGTATTTACAAAAGTTTTCTTTAAGTAAAAAAAAAAAAGAAGGAGAAAGCATATTAAAAAAGAAAAAAAAAATATATATATATATATATATATATATATATATATATATATATATATATATATATATATTAATAGCACATGCTGTTTACTTCAGCGCGTAATTTTTGAATAAAATCGAGCAAGAAACAAGTATGCTATATTATACTAATTTACTAAATGATTATAAGATATTTTGTGCAGTTCATGATTAACATGCATTATGGCTGATGGTTTTAATAAGCTACTAAAAAAAAAAAAAAGTGCTAGAATCCATTAAGTTATATTATGCAATACATAATTCTTTATCGAATCCCTTTTCATTCTACTAACTAAATATCACCTGGGATTGTTATGTGGGTATATATATTTATGCATAATACAAGAAGATAAATATTATCCTTATTACTGTATTTAAAAACAATAATATTTATTTATCGATTAATCCATATAGAAATTTTTTAGGTAACAAAAACTACAAACTTCTGCAGAAATTAATCTTTCTATAAACTAATTAATTATTCTACAAGTAATTGTTTATGACTGCAAAAAAATGGTATGAAAAAATTAATATAATTTAACATTATACATGAATGATCCAAAAGTTATGTCTGAGAAAAGTAAAAAAAAAAAAAAATCCATTTTTTATTATTTAAGCTAAAATATCTTGGAATGCTAATAAATTGATTGTAGGTTGAAAATACAAAAAAGAAAAAAGAAAACGTAAATTATTTTGTAATTCTATTTTGAAACATGTTCAATTACGTTTGAATTAGAAAATAGACGACTGAAAATACGAGATAAATATTTTTATGTCTCACTAAAGGGCTTGCACTACCTCAATAGAAAATTGAGTTCGATGTAAAATTTGATTAGTATTGTGAGAAGAATATAATACTCTTAAAAGAGAGGGAAAATGAAAAGAAACAGAATATATATTATTATGCAAATGAGCATATGAAGGATTCACGCGTAAACAAAATATTTTCGTCGGAAGATTGTATACAAATTTCTGTATACCAATTTAGCGTTTGTGTTCCACAAAAGAAAGAAAAATAATAATAATAATACAATTTAAGCTTCTTAACATGGCACTTGGGTCTGTATGTGTAAATTCAACTTCCAAATGGTTATATATAATTATTAAAAAATAAATAAATATATATATATATATATATATATATATATATACATATATATACATTTATATATACATTTACTTTCGAGTATCTTGAAACACATTAGAAAATACTTAATATAATTGTGGTTTGATTAACTGAATATATAAATTGTAATAAGTTATGAAATAACCCATATCAATTGTGTAATGTTTCAAACACTTCCATGTCAGAAAATACAAGAATTTTGTATGAAAAAAAAACCCAAAAAAGAAAGGAAGGAAAACAAAACAAAAAAGGTATATAATGTCTGCATGTGTTTAATTAGCGAAAGCTAATATACTATTAAAACATTACGTATATATGGAAGCTTGATGATGCATTAAGAGAAATTGTAATTTCAAATGATTATGCTAACCAAAATTGGCTGTTTTGTTCTATTAACAAAGTTATTTCTTTTATTAACACACTCTGCACGTACATGTGTATTTTTCTTTTTTTTTCCACCCTTCGAACAAGAATAATCAATATTGACTGTGCATTAGCTTTTTATGTGTTTTATCATATCAGCAAATTTATAATAATAATAATAAAATATTATTTAGTATTTTTAAAAATGATGACAAAAACTGGATTGATAGGGGGTATCGAGAAATACTCACGAAGTAATTGTATACTTAAAAGTGCATTGCTTTGAAAGTGGTAAATATCTGAATAGATATATATATATATATATATATATATATATATATATATATATATATATATATATATATATATATATACAATTTAATCATAAAAAAATAAAATAGTTCGCATAATGTAGTGTCATGCGTGTGTGACATAATTGTTGATCCTTTTTGACCATGCGTACACGTAAAATCTATAAATAATTATTCTTTCATCAGGATCAAGCCATATACATAAAATATTAATTCTTATTGTGCATCGTTGCGAATTGGGAAATTTATATTAATAAAGCAAATGAATTAAAAATTGATTGTAGAGAGAAAGAAAAAAATTATATATATATATACACATTTGAAAATGAATGCAGCCGGTCAATCGAATATGCTATTAAAAAAGAAAGAAAAATTTTGAGATAATTTTTAAAACGTGCAAAAATTCAAAAATTCTCGCTCAGTTTCGAGAAAAATTTCAATAATAATAATTTAATATGCGATGTCGCTTAAAAAACACAGCGATATTTGCAGATAGATAGTTTATATAAAGGAAAAAAAAGGATAAACGAAAAAAAAAAGTAAGAAAAAAATGAGAGGAGACATTACCACGAAAATGTTGAAGATAACGCAGAAATATAATGATTACTCCATGGTATTATTTAAACAAAAATGCATTATATTCCACGACGAATAAAGTAAACAAATTCGCGTGTTTATGCTACGTGACAAGCGATGAATTATTAAAGAAACGTATAATGGATGCATGTATGTATATAGATGTCTTGTGATCATCGTACTAATAAAAAAATATAGGTTGTTTAAATATACTGTTCTTCTCTCATATATATATATATATATATATATATATATACATATACACACAAATTTTATAGCTAGGTAGTAAAATCAAAAATATAAAACCAGTATACTTACACGTGTTCGTAAATATATATATATATATATATATATTTACATATTTGAATATGCGGTAAGAAGATAAAAAAAAAAAGATAAAGAAAGGAAAGTATTGGATAAACATTTTAGAAAGGTAAGAATATTTGATCAATGTTAAATATTTGCTTATATAAATTATGTGAGCATTCGAAGAGGTTCTGTATGAGTTCTGTAAATGAGTTTCATAGTTAATTCTTATTAAAAATTAATGTTTTTTTTTTTGTTTTCATTAAACAAAATTAATACCTTTTATAAAACAAGACTGATTATTATTAGAATGCGTAACAC
>OU426854.1:7365212-7390212 GCA_911387685.1 Dolichovespula media
CTTTAATAATTTAATCAACAACTTTTGCCTCGAACAAAAAAAAAATTATGGAATGTTATTATCATTTATTAATTTATGAAAATGCCAAAAAAGCAATGAGACGATAAATTTTCAACGTATTCGTTAAATTTGAATATTTTATTTATAAAATTACTAGTGAATAGAATTTTATAAATATAATAATCCAAATCGACCAACGAAACGATTATTTGCAGTTCAAATCACATGCACACAAAGTTCGACTTTAAAATGCTAATTACTTAATGTACTTTGGCATTGAAATTTTATCAAACACCAGGAATTCTAAAATTTGCACCGCCGCATATACTTCTTGATAATTCTAAGCAGAATAGTTTAAAGGTGAGAAATTTTCAGCAAAAATAGATACAACTTAGATTATTATAATACACAGTACTTATATAGAAGAGAGGTACCATTTCATTGATGGTATTAATTTTATTTAGCTTACATATAATGTGTGGAAAGGATAATTTATCCTATATTGTTTTTTTTCTTTTTTTTATATATATATAGCATAGATTGCATCAGTCTGTATATTTTAGAACAATTTTATAATACACAGTGCTACAGTGACTCAAGTGTAATGGATTATACATTGCATACCAATGCATTTTAAATTTACACTAAGTGCGCACAACCAGCCACTAAAGACTCCCCAATAAGAATATCTAGAGGAAATTTTTTGCCTTAGGTGAGAACGTGTGAAGATTTATAAGTTTCAGTAAAATAAATTGTATCTCTCATAATATGATCACAAATATGGCAACGCTATAATATTTAGGAATTCTTCTGAATAACCAATTCATCATACGCCGACTAAAATAAAAGGCTTTATGCAAGCCTTATTGAAATCTGTCAGCTTAGCAGCTTTTACATCGTCATAGTATATAAATATTGTACGCAATTAGTTGTTTAAGTCATGTATATAATAATATTTCTTATGGCCAACCCTCGATTTCTTTTTTTTTCTTTTTTCTTTTTTTTTACATATCTGCAGAAATCAAGGAAAATAATAACTCGGATTATTCTAACAAATATACATTTGCTAAATACAATTCTTTATCCATAAAATAATCTCATCGAAATGCAAACGTTATTTATATAATTATTTCGTATAATATTCCAATCAAATCAGCAGCCATCGAATATAACTTGTGCGACATGCATTTCGTGTCTGTTCTTCTGGGGGGGCTATATGCGAATATAAGATCTTTAACTTGTACCTTTTTGTACATACATTTTTCATACTCATGCTTCGTCATTATCATATATATTCAATTTGTTACAATAGAATTACATATAATAGCCCTATTGATGTCTGCATATATATTTATCGCATATCCTATACAAATGTCACCATCCAATAATATATAAAGAGGTAATAATAAAGCAGAGCAGCTTAAAAAAAATAAAAAAAAAAAATAAAAATAAAAAATAATAAGTTAAGGAATGAAAAGTATTTCAGGGAACTCTTTTTTTTGTTCTGTTTTGTTGACTCTTCTATATAATTACTATGACATATATATGTACGACATATAGTTTTATATATATACATATACATACATATGTATATATATATATATAAACTATGATGAGAGATATACATGTAAATACACGCATACATTCATATGCATATATAAACATATATGTATATATCACGAGACTTATGCATTGAAAATTCTATAATAGACAAATTGTAGTTTAGTACAAATTAATAAACTTGGACAATGTGCCTCAAGCATTGACGAGCTCGAGGATAAAAAAGATTAAACGAATGATTTAAGTTGAGTCTCCAAAAAGATGAGAAGAGACAACACGTTTTATAAATATTACTACGTCATTAGCTATAATATATTATACAGTCCAGCCCTGCTCTAAATATCAATAAAGAGCTTTGTGCTATTTATAATCATGTGCACTGCATCATCTGCATCGCCTAGCGTCTTTCTTGGCGCAAATAATGTGATCCTCTATGGCAATTGATATTAGAGATTAGTATCATTTTTTTCCTCTTTTTTTTTGTTACATAAAATAAAGCATATACATTTATATCAATTACAATGATTCGGATTAGCCTGAATGCTTTAGCATTTTTACTATACAGATGCACATGCACTGTAGATTTAATGTTAATCTTAAAATCGGTTTACATAATATGACTAAAGGATTTATCTCCTTAGTAAATTTTTTGTCTTTCCTTTTTGTACATTATACAAGATTGCTTTTATGTGGAAAGAGAAAATGACGGATATGAAAAGCAAGAGAAGTATATATTATTATTATTATTATTATTATTATTATATTTATTATTATTATTATTATTAATATTATTATTATTAATATTATTATTATTAATATTAATATTATTATTATTATTAATATTATTATTATTATTATTCCTTTTGCTCAAGAATTATTGCATCATATTCGTGTGAGTAGTTGCAACTCTTGCTTGAAGCTTTAGACACTAGGACGAACAACTCCTTCATGGGAATGCAATTTTTCAAGAGTGAATTTTTCAAAGGCATTTCAAAGGACTTGCCATAGAAAATCTCATTAATTTAATTTAGGTGTATATTTATATATATTTATATATATATATATATATATATATATATATATATATATATATATATATATTTAAGGTAATCACAATAATTATATAAATTATGCTCGAGTAAATATTCAATAACGTTTCAGTAACCTACCTAGGTAGTCTTGGTTTACTAAGCAGGAGCGCGCTGGATGATGTATGAATTGCTCCATTGGAATTGAAACACAAAGCAATTTTGCGTGAAATAATCTGTACAATAAAGTGTTAAATAGTTTGGTAGTGGATGGCGGATGTATTGTCTGTTCACTACGCATCAGCCAGGCAACCGAGAACGTTTATATGTACACTGGAGACTCCTGGCCAGTTAACAGCCTAAACATCGAAGTGGGCATTGTCTTCATCAGGATCTGAAACAATGTGGATAATAACGTACGTAAATAATAAAACATAATTTCGTCTATTACGGATTCGTATTACATATAATCATGAGATATTATTTATATATATATAATCCCTTCGGTTCATACTTACTTCACCGACAGATGTAGCAAGAAGGTTAACAATCTTTTCATGCGGTACAGCGACAACACTCTGATTGTTAATTTCGATTATTCTATGACCTACTCTTACTCCCCCTCTTTCTGCGATACCACCTCTTAACAAACTGCATATAACCCCATTCTGTACACTAAATCCTAATTGATACTTGGTATCGGGTCTCTTGATTTTCACTTCAACAACGGGTGCACATGGTACGACAGTTAACTTTACGACTGTTTGATTTTTCGAGTTCTTTATGTACGTCTGACATGTTGACAGAGGTAAGCCAACCAACGACACGCCATTAATTGCTATTATTTGATCGCCAATATTCAATTGCCCGCAACGAGCAGCAGCACCAGCCGGTGCAAGATTAGCGATAACTACAGTTGGCAGCATAGAGCCCCATCCGGATTCAACTATTACTACACCAAGGATTTCACCTTTTGCTTTCGGTACGACCACCTGAACAACAAATTAATTATATATTTTTTTTTAAATATTAAAAAATTATATTTTCTTTAAAATGAAATAATTCTCTTTCTTCATCTCTCTTTCCTTTTCAACAAGTACAAGAGGAACGTGTATAAACATAAAAGAATTTCATCGATTACCTCTTTCTGCATTTCCTTTTTCGCAAACATTTGCAACTCATCACCGAATATCTCCTGGGAATTAAGTACCTCTTGATAATCCATTTCTTTAACAAAACTATGATCTTCTATACCGTTTGCCTTTAGGAACTCCATGTATGCTACTTGAAATGCTTGTCCGATACTTTGTGCAATAAACTGAGCTTCTTCGCTTTCAAAAACGTGACAGATCATTTTAGGAGTCCTGTTTATCTTGGGTGCTTCCTCCATCTCGTGCGGTACGAATCGTCTTCGGGCCATTAGAACGACCAAGTCACCGATATCCGCTATATAAGATATCGTTCTTAAAGCATGGTCCATCATAATTTCTTTCAGATCAGTGTTAAGGACCATAATTTTCTCTGTTGAAATAAACAGGTCGACCTCTGTACTGGGTTGGGTCTCTCCGTCCGGTGCCTAAATAAAATCGAAAACAGTTTTTTTTTTTTTATAAAACACACAAATATTTTCTTACGGACGTATGTATATATCCCTTGTAAAATGTACGTACCAGTGCCTATCGCAAGAAGCAGCATGTTAAGTAAAGTAAAAAAAAAAAAGAAAAACAACAATTGATTATTAACATTTTTATAAAAGGGACACTGTCGAATAAAAAATATTATATACATTCCAATGCACGTTATTATCAGGCACCGATTTAAAGCTAATAACGCATACAGTTGATATTAATATATAGTATAATTTGCGAAGATCCCCACATAAACCTGAGAGTTTAAATGTGTACTTTTTTAATCGGAGTATCTTAAAATTCAATGTAACGCTCCATTTATTGGTTGGTAAGAAGCGAAGAGAGTATATATATATGAAGGGAATATATATCGCATACTGATTGATATCATATTTCATAGGGAAAGATCAAACTAAGGAAACATCCTTCCAAAAAGATAATTAATACAAACAGAGGTAGTACATTTGGGTAAGGCGGACCTTTATTTTAGTCACAGCCTCTTCCACCATGTGATTCTTAAGGCGCTTACGCCGTTTACGTCCCCCTTCCTCTTCCACCTCCACCGACCCAAGAAATTGTAGTCTGAAAACGGTTGTGGGGCCCAAGGAGCCACTGATCGGGGCCAGTTTTGGTTGGGCGGCTATTGTGTGTGTCTCGGACTGGCCCCCACCAGAAGCACTCCCTATTAGTTCTTCGCTTGAGTCACATTCGTCTTCCTCTAGGCTTCCTTGTGAAGTAATGCTGCAGCGGCCGTAACCATGCTGCCCCCCATAGTTTAAGAGCGTAGCCTGCATTGGCACTGGCCCATCCTTCCGTTACGCGCACGCCAAACAAACAAACAAACAGAGGCTCTGCTAGTCACATTGCCACGCACCACCAACAAAACAAGGCAAAAGAGCCAAAGTTATTGGAATCTGAGTTGCTGTTTACATCTCTATTTATAATAATAATTTATATATATATATATATATATATATATATATATATATACACATATAAATATATATATATATATATATATATATATATATATATACTCTGTATACATGGGCATGATTTTAAATATCTTTAAATACATTTAAATTAAAAGGGCTTTCATATAACCATGCATACATTAAACTGTCTTTCTAACAATTATCAAACCAGGTTTATGTATTATTAACTATTGATACACAAATATAAATGCTTGATGTTGATATTATGAATAATGGAATATGTATATATTATATATATTTGTATATATGATAGTGCAGAATTTACACGGTATTGTGTGCTAAAATTTTCATGAATGATTAACAATTAGCAACCCAGAATTCCAAATATTAGGGTTTGGTAATGTCAATAAGCAATGTGGTTTCTATAATTATTCAACATAAAGAGTTATCATTACGTTTTACGATGAATAATTAAAGAATAAAAGCAATCGAGGATATGATATTATATTATATGTAATGAAATCTAATATTAGCATTATAGAAATGTATATATATTATGATGTAAATTACTCATTAATAAATTGACCAATAAATGAGTTTGGATTACGAACAGGGATATAATATCAATTTATAAATCCTTCCATCAAGCCAGAAACAAATTCAAGGGGGTTAAAGATAAATATTTCTTCAAGTAGTTTTGTAAGAATATGAACGTATACAGGAGAATTGACAATTATTGACACTTGAGATATCTTGTTTGTTCTTTGTTATATTTAAAATCATTGTAAATAAACACCATACGGGATTCTTTTAAACCTGCATATGGTCTTGGCATTTTTTTTTATGCTTAAGTATTCTATAATTTATTTTCTCTCTCTCTCTCTCTCTCTCTCTCTCTCTCTCTCTCTCCCACTCTCTCTCTCTCTCACTTCCACTCTCTCTCCCACTCTTTTTCTCACTCTTTCTTTCTCATGCAAGTTTTATTGAAGAAGTATTTCAATAAAATCAAAAATAAAGAAGATATTTCAAGTGACAAAAATTATAGATCCACCATGTACAAAAGTTATAGTCTAATTAGGAGTGCAAGCTACCAAGTGGCTACTGATTATATACAACTAACGAGAAGCAAACAATACAGTCTAACTATTTAACATAAACGGAGCAATCTAAATACTCAACAAATAAGAAAAATGCAAAAGAGTAAACTACTTTAACTTATAACAAAAAAAAAATATATATATATTTATATATAATCTACTAAATAATTCTATTAAATTATATAGAATAAAAATTAATTCATTTTA
The DNA here is from genome assembly GCA_911387685.1 of Dolichovespula media. Taxonomy (NCBI): domain Eukaryota; kingdom Metazoa; phylum Arthropoda; class Insecta; order Hymenoptera; family Vespidae; genus Dolichovespula; species Dolichovespula media. The sequence goes on from OU426854.1 coordinate 7,371,668, forward strand.
CATTTTGCCTAATATAATAATATTTTGGATGTAATACAATTCCTTTTTCTTTTTAAAAGAGCAGTAATCACCTGCTTTAATCACTGCTGTAGCATGAAAAATACAAAGTAATAAAGTACGCATCATGTAGGCAAAAGTTTTGTGAAGAAACATATTTTGTGCATAAAGCATACTTTATTATATGCATAACATATAGGAGAAAAAAAAAAGAAAAAAGAAACGAATATAGAACAAGCAAATATAGAAAGATATCCGCAGAGAGACCGACAAACAGACACATCAAGTTATACACCGAGAAGATGACAGTGTTCGGTGGTCAGGTGGTGGTGTTGGTGATGTGAGGAAGGGGGCGCTACACTGAAACATTCAGGCCTCTTTGCACACTGGCCATTTCACAATTATTAAGATTATTCATATAAAATAGATATCGTATACGCATAAGTATACATATGTAAGTATAGATAACAGCCAACATCTGGACGTATGTAGTTGTTTCTGAATTATTTACTTTATATCTTCAATAAAGTTATAAAGTTATTCTCATTTGTATAATAAAGAATTATCTATTTTAATAACAATAACAATAATTATCGTTCAATCATTTAATGATTTGGTTAATTTATTGTACAATTTTCATATACATTTGAAAGTCAATTGTCCAAACATTGACTCTTAATTTTCAAAGAACCTAAGAGTAGAAGGAAAGATTTTACTGTAAGATACTTTACTACATTTATATGTATATATATATATATATCGATAATTTCTTTTAAATATAAGCTATGTTAGTATATGTGCATCGTTTCCTTAATAAAAGAAATATACCTTGAATAATTATCAAGGAATTAGTGATGGAAAAGAGTATAGAGATAGAATGTATGTACGTGAACAAATTCTATGTATTAAAATATTTTGGCATATATAAACTATGGCAGTGCACATAATGCAACACTGAGCCACACTTATTTTCACAATATTCTTTCCTGCAAAAAACTCTCAGGTTTAACTACCTATAGACTCAGTATTTTAACCATTTGAGGTAAATATTTTTATATATCTATTGGCATACTTAAGAATAAAAGCAAAATATTGTTAAGAGCATTTAATATGAAGAAAAAAAAAAGAAAATTTGTTTTTCTTACAGTAAGCTTATTACAATATATTATAATAGTAGGGAAAGAAGCCTGGCCTAACTGTATTAAAAGACCATTTCTCTGAAAAATCCTCAAAAAGTTAAAAGTATTAACACTGAGGTACATTATTACAGTTAAAAATATTGCACTGTTATTTATCATAAATTAAGTTGCAAATTAAATCTTATAAAGCATTCAGAGCATGCTGCTATAATTTTAGATCGTCATAATTCATTGTGTAACACTAATGGCAATCCTAATATATGTATATGTATATTTTTTATACTGTCTATAACAATTATGCTATTATACTTATTCTTATATTTCCAATACACTTTACACAGTTTGGATTCCTATAGTATTTTTATTGTCTTATTTAACTACGCGGAAAGTTAATGTAAGGAATTGAAAATGGTCCTTTAAGAGATATAGTATGAATAATTTCATAATATTATTAATCTATTATTAAATAATTTCATTTCTAATATAATACTTTGCATTGGGAATATAAATTCAATCAAATTAATTATTATTTGATATCAAAGACCTTTAATGCATATGTGATATATATTAATGCATATATCGATATACACATACCTTTATTCGAGAAACAGCTTCTTCCGCTTGACACATTCTAGTTGACTTTGTTGGTTGACCTTCGCATACTAATTGTGTAGATCCTAAGTATCTTGCTCTGAACAATACACCTTCGATCAATACTGAAGGATCGTCCAATAATGCTGAAATTTCCACAGAAATGCACCATTTAGAATTTACACTATCTTTTTCACTAAGTTTCGTGCTAGTACTTGCACTACACAATCTACCAAATGCAACTAAGTATTCATCGGACCAATGGGCTAGTTTGAATGACGGTAATGATCTACTATCTGATAAAATACCCATTTGAACAAAATTGCTTGTTAAAGCCATTTAAATAATCTTAGTATTATCTTATGAATTGAAGCAATGGAAATGTGTGTTTTATACATATTTTAAATAAAAATCTATACATTTCCACAAATGTAATTTTCTTAACTACAGATTATTATATATGGTAGGTATATGAAATAAATATATCATGGAATATGATCCGCTTATCAATTGATGAAATATCTTATCAAAGATTTTGTAAATATGTTTTAGATTATCCAAAATATATGGCTACTCTCGTAATAAAAGATGTCTCTTGAACATTTGAAACAATATTGATAATTCGGTTGACATTTATCTTATTCAACCGTTTGAGTGCCATGCGAAGCGATCGCGCTTCTTCTATTTTGTGTCTAAAAGTGCCAGCGCTCTAGGCTGCATTTTTGGACACGGAATATGACAAGCGCTATCGCGCCCCTTGGAATTTTTGGATACGAAATTGGACAAACGTTATCGTGCCGCTCGGCATTTTTGGATACGTTATTGGACCAGCGCTATCGCGCCGATTGGCAATTTTCGATTGGGAAACAATAAAAACCCGTGGCACTCAAACGATTGATAAATGTTTTTCTCATCGAAATAACAGAATGTACATATGTATGTATATATGTATATTATTTAAATAAAAATTATTTGATAAGAAAGTATATATTGAAACACATACCATATGTGCCATGACGAATCGATGAAAAGTACATCAATTATATGCATTTCAATAAGCAGCAATTAAAGAAAGAAAAATATATATATCATTAACATATTTTGTTGGGTCAAAGTATGCAAATGTTATATTTTCATATAAATGAACAATTATCGGAATATGAAATATTACCTTCTTTATTTCGGCTCTTCTTCTTTCCCTCTTTATCCTGTAAAATATAAATTATACAATGCACATAATAATCATTCATGGAATATTATTAAAACACGTTGAAATCTATATTTAACTATAATACTTGCACAATATAATCATCTAAAGCTTTTATCATAAACGCCGATCATGCAATGTTTGCAATTGAATAAAAAAACCAAAAATCAATTATTGTAACGACGTATAATTAAAAGTATTATAAATATTTCTCAATTAAGAGCCATTGTAATAAAAGATTTTTTTGTTGTCATAGATTATTGAAATATTTTCCTCTAACAAGCAAACAGAAGGAAAAAAGAAAGAAAGAAGAAAAAAAGAAAAAACAAAAGACAACAACCCACAAAAAAAAACTCTGTCATCGTAAAAGATTCATAAAATAATCTCTTAATCTTGGTACATATAATACTCTAAAACTTTCTAATAAAATAAATGATATAATCTTCTGATAACGATTATTACACTTATATTTACAATCACAACACACAAGCAAGCTTCTAACTGGAAACATGATTTATACACGGCATTCCTCAAATAGATAAGATCTGTACTGATAAACAAAAAAAAGAAAGAAAAAGAGAGAAAAAAAAGAATAAGCTTATTGTAAGCAAAGGCAGTAAGGAAATATAAATTATGGAGAAGTTTGGTTCGCATTGAAATTAATAGGAAATTTTGATTATCAGGCATAGATATATATATCTCAGCTTAAATATTATAAATCCATGTTAATCCACATCTTATATATATATATATATATATATATATACACACACACACACACAACAATTAAAGAATTTAATAATGACAGAGTATATATATCAGAAGAGATCTAGTTATCTGTAACATTATGACAGATCGTGCATCAACAAGTGCTATCTTATCACTGCCCATTAAATGGTACCATTCACTACAACATCTAAAATAGACCTAAGTGTGTGAGAGAGAGAGAGCAGAGAGAGCAGAGAGAGAGAGAGAGCAGAGAGAGAGAGAGAGAGAGAGAGAGAGAGAGAGAGAGAGCATTGTAAGGGCACCTTTTTCACCTTGTTGCTGGATTCCTTCAGACTCTGGGGAGACGAGGGAGAATTTTTGACTGGGGTCTTCGGTGGGCTTGTTGCAGGTTGCGTAGGGGTAGTTACTTCGCGTTCAGAGGGTGATGATTGAATAACAGATACTACAGGAGGTGGAGAAATGGAAGTAGACGTAGATGGCAAAGGTTCGGCGGACGGTGCTAGCGTTTCTATTGGAGTAACACTCAAGGTTTTAGGAGGGGTTTGCTTAGGAGTTGCGATTTTTGCGCTCATTGGCGGTAACATTGTCCTAGTCTTAGGCTTCCGCCACCCCTGCATAATACCAAGACGACATTAATAGGACACCCCAATAACCCTCTTCTTCTTGTCAAATCGCAAGTTCAAGGAAGTAATTATATATAACAAATTTTCAATCAATTAATATTCAACGTGTGTGTTAGTTAATAATGGATTGATTGTGCATTCAAAAAAAAAAAAAAAAGAAATATATATTTGTCACGAATATATATTTTTATCATCGTTAATTTGTATGCAAGCATATAAAATTACGTAAAAACGAAAAAAAAAAGAAATGAATGAATAAAAACTAAATCCCTTACTTTGTCATCATAAAATCCTTGATCGTCAGTTCTTTGTTGTCCTAACAATCGATCGGTCTCAAGATCGGTGTCCGCTTCCTCTTCGTCCGGACCTTCCTCAATTTCTACATCAGCTTCGTCACCGGCCCGTCGAGCCTCCGAATCCTCGCTGTTACTTTCCATACATATTCTCCGCCTGGGATCCAATATGCTACATTTTAGTTAGATGCACTCGCACGAAAAGAGAAGATCGTACGCAATGAGTATTCCAATTGGTGTATATATATACATATATATATATATATATATATATATATATATATATATATATATATATACATATATTTGTATTGGTTTATATATATACATATATTTGTATTGGTTTATATATATACATATATAAACCAATACAAATATACCCGTGAAAAAAAAATATTCGAATTCTACGAGCGAAAATCGACCCACCACGCGCGATTGGAATACGCCTCTTGCAAAAGAGAGAGAGAGAGAGAGAGAGTGAGAAAAAAAAAGAATGAAAACAAAATTTGTAGAAATACCTTGGTATCCAAATAGGACTAACGCTTGGTTCTGGTGGTTCTTCGGACGGCGATTTGACGGGTAGCGTTTTCGTTCTTTGCAATGCCATTCTAATATCTTTAATAGCCGCCTCTACCTCACCGCCTATTTCCAAATTGACACTTTGTCTACCTTGGGGCGCGGGCGGCGGTGGCGTACCCAAGGGATCTAATCCGTCCAATTGCAACTCATTCGTGTTCTCGTATGAGTTTTCCTTTTTCGCGATAAACAAATCGGGTGACGACGTTTTCAACGTATGCAATATATCCTTCGTGACATTTAAACTCACATCCTTGACCGGCTCATTTTCATTTCCCAACATGTCATTGCGCGTCCTCTGTATTATCTCTTTCTCTATTTCGTTTATTTGACGTTTCATAAGCATCACCGTGGGATTGTTGTTATCCGTGTCGCTTGCGTGACCGCTTGATAAACCGTCCTCCAATACAGGCATACTCGTATAGATTCTAAGGGAATCAGAGTTATTTCCCAAATCGCCAACCGAACCGAGCAAACCACTCGCCGGCATTAATTCATTGTCCATCATCATCAGTGAAACCTCGCTATCTAAATCCCCGCAATTGCTGTCGCAGTCGGTTGTTTCAGGGCTCAATGTAAAATTACGCGAGTGGCCAACCTGTAAGCCAACTTCCGTCTCTCCAAGATCCTCGCTGCTTCCAGTGCCCACTGAGAGATCCAAAAAATTGTTTTCATGCTCGCCAGTCTAGAAAAAAAAAAGAAATGAAGAAACAAAATAAAAAGAAAATAAAAAAAATAAATAAATAAAATAAAATACACAGTTATTCGTTAAAAATTAGGGTACGTTTAAAATGTGTAAATACTAATGCGAGTACTTTGCAATCGAAATTATCGAGATATATATATATATATAAAGAGTATACAGAAATAGTACGATATAAATACAGTCTCGCTTTCAGCTTATTGAACATTAGATCAAATGTACAAATTAAACTTCTAAATTACTTTATATATATATATATAAAAGAATATCATAACTGGTATAATCCGCTATAAATTAATGTCAATTCACTAATGTAAATTAATTAAAATAAATATTGATACCAATATTCGTGTAACGTTAGGGGACTATATAAAATCTTTTTATTTTTTTCCTTTTTATATATATATATAAATAAATGCAGTATTTACATTTTGAGGAAAATCAGGCCTCTGCTTTTTTGGCGATTCGTGTACCATAACCTCCTCGGTTGGGGGTGGACCACTAGCTAAACGCTGACCTACATACGCACTTCCTCCTTGTCTTCGTAGTTCATAATCCAAGTCCTTGTAAAGTTATTAAAAATAATTTTAATTGATATTCTCTATACATATGGAATAAAAATTTATCCAAGCGTAATTTAGGTATGAAATATATTGATATAATTTTTCGATATATATATATATATTATAATATAAATAAAATACTCACTTGGAATGGAAACGATTCAATGCTATTTTCTTTCTCTTTGGATGGAGGTGGACATTTGAAGAATTCCTCTAATACTTTTCGAGTTTCAGAAAATTCGTATAAGTAATCAAAGGTACTACCACCTGGTGATACAAGACTACTTATATTGTCGATAGGTAAAGCTGGTGGTTTCAATGAATCTTCTTCTTCTTCTTCGTCCTCGATTTTAGGAGACGACGGTGAAACATTTATCGATTGATCTTCCGCGTGAGCGATGGTCGTTTCTATCACAGGTTTTTCTACAATAATTTCAGCAGAGGTATCCTCCTTCTTCAATAAATGAATTACATGGAGATATTAGTTACTACGCTCATAAAAAAAAAAATATAACGAAAAATTATTCGTTCATAGATATACACCTCTTTATGATTGGGCGTTGTCGGTAATACTCTTTGCGGAAAACCAGGTCTTGGTGTCATGTATACAGAAGGAGATGACAACAAGCTGGGAAGTTGTGGATTTTCACGGACCCCATAACGTCTTGGACTTCCTGAATACTGTGCGATTGGTAGTTCTCCTATTACTCTTGCCACTTTATGATTACGCTCTGGCGAAGGCGAATCTATTTCACAATCACTTGCCGTTGTTACAACCTAAGAAGGGGACAATTAATTCTTGTTTAAATATGGAAATATTACTTGAATTACATCGAAAATGATACCTTGAAGAATTCAGATGTATTGTGGTGATATGCTGTTGTAGGACTTGGTGTACTACCAACGCTGGAACTCGGTGGTTCAGGAGGAATACGACCTCTCTGCGTGTCTTCTGTTTCCAAATCTATATTTGTGGTGGTAACTTGAGTCGTATTATTTGACGCTAAATCCAAACGTAGACCCTGCCAATTGTCATCTATATCATCGAACACCACCACTTCACCGTCACTAACAATGGCCATACTTCTTGCTGGTGTAGTGTGGTTTGACTGATAATCTACGCAGTTCTTTGGTAATCCATAATCCAGATCAGTAATACTTTTAGGTACACTGTATTCTACATTATTGCTATTTAAAATTGAATCATAATTAATAATACAATTGCTACGATTGCTTTTAGGAGAATCGTAATCAAGGATAGACTTAGTAGGATTACGTCGTACTGAGTGCACCTCAGATGAGAATACAGTTTCTGTAACCTCTCGATTCGTACGTTGTTTCCTTGTTTCACCACATCTATAAAACGGTGGGATATTATAAAACAGTGAAATAATATATGCCACTGAACTTTTGGACATGGATGGAACAACGCCAAAAAAAAAAGAAAGAAAAGAAAAATATTTACCGGCTTCGTAATTCCCAAATAGTTTGTGTGCTCGGTGACTTATTATTTTTCTTAATGGATAACTTGTTGTCTGCTTGAGTATCTTCGTTATTTAATGAATTAGACGCAGCGTGAAAGCGAGATTTCCTTGCTGCCACTTTTCCTCGGCTTTGGGAAAAAACTTCTCGACCACCGGCAATTTCTATGATTCTAAAGAAAAATAAATATAATAATTAATCCCATCCGCATTCAATAATTTATAATATACGATCTTTGTATTTATGTCGAAAGTACTTTGATTGAAAATATTTCTGTATATATATGTATATATATATATATACATGTATATATATATATGTATATGTATATATATTAATACAATTATTTTATGAAATTCAATATGTTGCGATATGAATTATTTACTACCATATATGATACACAATAATAATTCGTACGTAGTCGTCATAAAGCACGGATAATGTCATTTCTATAAACAAAACATCGATGATTCAAATGTCAGAGAAACTAACCGCAAAACGTCACATCAAATGTAAGCGTTTTACATTCCCCTTTGTTAGAGCATATTATTTCTCTCTCTCTCTCTCTCTCTCTCTCTCTCTCTCTCGCTCTCTCTCTACCTCTATCTCTCTCTCTCCCTCCCTCTCTAAACATCTGTATTCATAAAATTAAAATGTTTATGCATTTTGTGAACAAAACCATAAGGATCTTTTTCATCTTATCATCGTTTGAATCGAATAATTTTTGAAGAAAAAAGAAAATAAAGAAGGAATGATAAAAAAGAAAGAAAAAAAGAAAGGAAGAAAGAACGAAAAAATATATCTATCTATATATATATATATATATATATGTATATATAAACCATCATAATTAATCACCGATGAGAGCTAATTACGAAGAGTAAATCTTTTGCTCAGAAAAATATCCGTTTTTGATGTTTAATCAAAATGATTCTTACAGCGTCCACTTGGTTGCGCTCCCGTCGCGATCTCGATAGGAGAAAAACACTTTTTTTAATCCAACGTTTTTATCGCGCTAGAAAGGAAAAGTAGTAACGCCGGATTAATCCCAATCGAGGCGTTATAAAATATTTTTCTAAACCATTTGAATACCTTGCCTTTGCGAACAAGGAAATAAAGGAGGAAGTAATGGAAGCGAAATAAGAAAAAAAAAAAAGAATAACAAACAAGAAAGATCTATATGTACAATCGACATACATTGGTTTCTCTTGAAATAGGTCGAACCGTTTCTTTCTTTTTTTTTTTTTTACGTACGTAGGTGCGATCGATTAAACGAGTTATGTATATCGAACAGTAACGAGAGATCGGTAAAATTTTAAACGAATATTTCCATTTGAATATCGCTATTGTATCGAACGTAGAACCAAATCGAAAGTAACAATGAATGTATACATAAACATATACTTATATATATATATATATATATATATATATATATATATAATATGTAATAAGCCAGTGATATATATATACATATATATATATATATATATATATATATATATATATATATATCACTAGCTTATTACCATTGACGACGGTGCTCGAAATATAAATATGAAATCGAAATAATACATAATATAATCTTTCCGTTAATTAAAATCACAAGAGAATGTGGATTTAACGAACTACGTGTAATATATAAATTACATTCTAAACACGACAAAACCACCTATAAGGACACGCGCGAACGAGTAAGGTTTACACCGTTGAACGGTTTAACTTAACGAAAGAAAGAACAAAAAGAATAGTTAGAGGAAAGAAAAAAAAAGTTAAAGAAGAAATGAGGGTACGGGGAGGGGTGAGAAGGAGGAGAAGGAAGTAAGAGAAAAGAGAAAAAGAAAGAATTAAATCGTACCTGGGTAAAACCGACAAAGAAGACGGCGGCGCGCGTTGAGTGTAAATTAAAAGCGAGATGTGCCTTGAAAAATCTGTTTAAGCTCTACGTTCTCTCTCTCTCTCTTTCTCTCTCTCTGTTCTAGACAGGCCTGCGCTAATTACAAAGAAAGTTACTGCGAATTTGTGATAAGCGTTTATAAAATACACCACCGACGCACCATAACACAACAGAGAGAGAGAGAGAGAGAGAGAGAGAGAGAGAGAGAGAGAGAGAGAGAGAGAGAGAGAGAGAGAGAGAGGGAGAAACACAACGCCACGTTACACCTTTTTCGTATTTTTTTCTTCTCTCTCTCTCTCTCTCTCTCTTTCTTTTTTCTTTTTGTTAATCTTTCTTTCTTTCTTTTTCTTTCGCGTTTTTAATATTACAACTGGACCAAGAAAAAAAGACGACAGCTAAAACAGCTTTTTCTTTCTTTTTTTTTTTTCTTCCTTGCCGACGCGTATCTCGCATAATTTGCAAATTGACCGAACTTTTATTATACAAACGTCGCTTGTGTGGAGTGTACGACCGATTGCATCCACTTTAAAATTCACGAGCCGTCGATAATAACGGGATAACACACAAACAAGTGTGCCGCGCGCGCGGTAAACCGCAATCAGTTGATTATACTTTGAAGGAGAATCAAAACTTCTTCTCTATCTGGACTGTATGAAACGCACAAGCGATAACATTATTAATCAACGTTAAGAACACATCGTTAAAAAAGAAAAAGAAAAAGAAAAGAAAAGAAAAGAAAAAAAAGAACACGACGAGTTTTGAAATTCCGCGCTATTCGCTGATTCGAAACGTTGGTTGTTTTCCTTTTTATTAAATCTTTCCCGTCAATTTCTTTTTCCTTTTCATTTCTTTTTTTTCCCCATTTTTTTTTCGCACGAACGAACATCGGCATAAAGAACGACGACGGACGACGACGGACGACGACGAACGATTCCTTGCGCTCGGGCTCATTTTTCTTTTTAAGGTTAAGTACAGAACGTTCGAAAAGTTTCGACCTCCTTTCAAAGCGTAAAGTACAACGCATATAACAAAATGGCGTCGGGACTTGGGCGCCAATTACGAATAACATTTTTTTCTTCTTGTCTTATCGTCCGTTACGCGTATAAAGTTTCTCAAACGTTTCGAACAAAACTGTACTCGCTTCTTTAATTACACAAGAAGACGTACATTCCTAGTAAAAAAAAAAAAAAAAAAAAAATATACGAGCTATCAAATTTCTTCGAATACGTATATATTCACCCGGGATCTCCCTCCGCGCCCTTTTTATTTTCTTTTTCGTTATGTACGCTCGCGTGCATCTTGCTTACGTCTCATTTTCTCTCTCTCTCTCTCTCTCTCTCATCGTTTCCTTTGTAACGTACGCAAAAATATATATGTTTACACGAAAGAGAGGATATATCAGAAGATATTATATTTCGCAAGAGAGAGAGAATATCGTGAGAGAAGAAAAAGAAATATATATATATATATATATATAATAATTATTAAGTCGTCAAGGATGAAATTTGTAGTTAATAATGCCTAATTGCTTTTTTTGTCCTAAATATATATATAAAATAATTGTTAGGTCGTCAAGGATGAAATTTGTAGTTAATAACGCCCAATTGCCTTTTTCATCCCTACGAATTTCATCCTTGACGACCCAATACATCATTACATTATTAATTAATATTTAATACACGAGAAAATGAGCGAGCAAGCGAGAGTGTGTGTGAGAAAGAGAAAGAGAGAGAATATTACCTGGAGTCTCGTAATTTGTAGCTGCGGTCTCCCTTGGCGGATGTCAAAATGTAAACGGGACTCTCCTCGGGTCCGCTGTCCTCTTGTTGGGATTGAGTCTGATGATCGCTACCGGCGAGGCTGCCATATTGCGGGGCATCCTCGCTCCGTCCCGATGCCGAGGACGAGCTCGAGGATAATGGCTTCTTCGTAGACGTACCGATCGGCAATTGGCCCTCGGCACCATAACCGGCCACCACGCTCGTTGCCGTCCTACGGGACAGCGAAGCTGATTTTTTTCTGCCATTCGCTCGTTTCCTATACCTACGAGAACGTAACTTCGAACTCTTAAAGACGATCGATCCAACAATCGTTCGTAACGATCTGATTTATTTTAACCTGACTTACAACAATGCACAACACACATAAAGCGTATCTTTCTTTCTTTTCTGTTTTTCTTTTTTTTGTTATTTTTCCGAATGACACCAAACCATTATGACGATTATCGTGAGAAAAAAAAAACGAAAAAGAAAAAAAAAAGACCATTCGGATTCGTTCTAAGAGAGGTTATGGAACACGATCGGCACCAACCCTTCCACACTCCCTCCAATCCTCTTTTCCTTGCTTCTTTTTTATTTTTATTTCCATTCTTCTCTTCTTTCTTTCTTTCTTTTTTCCTTTCTCTCTCTCTCTCTCTCTCTCTCTCTCTCTCTCTCGTTTTTTTTACTCTTTAATTACTACACTCGACGAACTTTCTTCAATCGTCGTAAAGGAAGTGCTTTTAACGAGCAACAACACCAATTGCCAATTTACCACGTCGATAATGGAGGAGGGGGGGAGAGAAGAGGGCGGCGGGTGGGTTTAACGGGGATGGGGAGGGGAGGGGAGCTATTATCGGTACACGTGCCACCGCAATCGAACGTGAGAATAACTCGCATTCGACGTCGTACCACCCGCGCGTTTGTAATACGAAGAGAGAAAGAGAGAGAGAGAGAGAGAGAGAGAGAAACCATTACGTGCTCTTTTATAAAAATCGATTCTGAGATTTAATATTTTTTTCCCCTCTCTCCCTCCCTCCCTACCACCCTTTTTCCTTCTCCCTTTTTTCTCCCCTCTCTCTTTTTTTTCGTTCAAATAAAAATGTTACGCGTCGTCTCTTCTGGGGGTTGTTCTTCACCTTTCGTTAGATTTGCAATTCCAGAAACAAAGCGAAACCTGACTAATCTAACTAACCTAAAAAAAAAAAAAGAAAGAAAGAAAAAGAGCTCTACACGATAAAGATAATCGGACTAAATTTAGCCAGTATTATCTTCTCCGGTTGTTTGTCGTTCCTCTAATCTCGTTTATTTATCCGATACGAGAGAGACCCCGCTAAACGTTTTACGACACGTATGTATGTATTTTAAAATCAATTCAGGGACGTACAGATTTAGGGGAGAGGGGCGGTAAGTGTTACAAAAATCGCGATTAATATCTCTTTCTCTCTCTCTCTCTCTCTCTTTCGAGACATTATTTCACACCAATATTTTTCCCTTTCTCTTTAAGTTGGTAAGATCGTCGAGCTCGCACCTGAAAACTACGAGTTTAACTACACTAATATATATATATATATATATATATATATATATATATATAAAAGAAAAACAAAAAAGAGAGGAAGAAAAGTGCGGGGAAAAAAGGAGATCGATTTTTCGAAATCGCTTCGAAACTTTTGGCCAACCCTGTACAACGCACATTATCGAGTAAGTACATATGTACCTACATACGTACTTACGTACGTATATCACTCTTTTGGTGATAACAAATTACACGTTTATATATATATATATATATATATATATATATATATATATATATATATTTATATATATATCGAAATTATACGCGTAACTGTTGGTTATATAATTAAACCTACGCGTTAATATCGCGTTAATCATTAACTACATGACGGCACGTTCGTTTAATAATTATTTAAAGTTACGATTGATTGAAATTAATTGCGATTGATTTAAAAGAAACAAAAAAAAAAGAAAGAAAAAATACAGAATGTTCAACAAAGGGAAATTAAAAATCAACGATTCATTCCTCTTTTGTAATACGAAATATATTCGACGCGTACGAATTACGAAACTTCTGTTCTTCTCTTTCTGCTCCTAACTAACGAGACATTCGATTGTTGGACCATGATTTTGTGAAACGAACTATGTATAAAAACGGGCGAATAAATAATAATTACTATAATATATGTAATAAATATTATTACAACAACAAGGAGAACTTGCATGTATTTATCCTCAAAGAAAAGAGAGAGTGAGAGAGAGAGAAAGAAAGAAAAAAAAATAACGCAGTTAGATGCGTTTAGTGTGTCCTTTTAATAATAAAATCCGACGTTCGGACGAAACGCGGAAGAGTACGTATAATTTTTAATCACTATTAACGAATACCAGGTCGATCGCGACGATTCCAATTGGGAAATTCGATAAATTGCTCGGGATTATGTGCAATCGGAATTACGGAACGTACATATGTATCGAGCAAAGAAGGAAGGAAAGAAAAAAAGAAAAAAAAGAAAATAAATAAATAAACGAAGAAATAAATGAAAATAAAAGGAAGGAAAAAGAGAGGTGGCTGGGGGTTGGGAGGAGGAAAAAGAAGGAAGGAGGAGGAGGAAGAAAGAAGGGGAAAGAAGAAAAAAAATATAAAAAAAAAGAAAAGAATAAAAATACGGGAGTGGTACGAAATAATAATACGTTGTCGGAATACCCCCTCCTGATCGGAAAGTAGATTGACAGAGAGAGGTGAGTCAGTCCAGTGACTGAGTGTAGTTAAAGAGAGAGAGAGAGAGAGAGAGAGAGTGAGAGAGATGTCGACATTGATTATCTTTCTTGCGAAGTGATGCTCGGCGCGCTGAAAGTTCACTCACGTTCATCAGGGATCTGGGAACGAGTATTGATGAAAACTTGTTATCGATGATTGGAAAAAGCGAAATATAACGAAGCGGATTCCATAGGTTATATATGCGGAATTCGTATTCCTCGAGGAAAAGATTTCGTTTCGTTTCTTTTCGTTTCGTTTCGTTTCTTTTCGTTTCTTTTCGTTTCGTTTCGTTCCGTTCCGTTCCTTTCCGTCCCTTACCGTACGGTTATGCATGGATCCTCCCCTTTAACGAAAAGCGCGCGCATAATTTAAAATATTAAATCGCTCGTTGTTACAAAATATATATGTATATATATATGTGTGTGTGTGTGTGTGTGTTTGTGATCATCAAATTTTGATCAGTAACATTACTTATTTCTTCTCTTTCCCGTTTTCTTCTCTTTTCATTTTTGTTTTCCTCTCTCTCTCTCTCTCTCTCTCTCTCTCTCTCTCTCTGTCTTTTTCCTTTCTTTTCTTTTATCTTCTTTTTTTGTTTTTTTTTCTGTTTCCTTTTGCTATAATCCTTCATAAATTTATGCGAACTGTGACGTCAGCACACACTTACGTATATCCGTATGTATTTTATCGAAGCTTTATTTCTCACCTTATTCCTTTGAACTTTTAATTGAACTTCATATTCGAAGCCTTTTATGTCTTTTTTATAAGTTATGTCTATATATATATATACACATATTTTTTCACACATATTTTTTCTATGGAAACAATATTAATAACATAACATTACAATGCTATAATTGTCTCACATAATTTTCTTCATGGAAAAGCTAGCAAAAGTTGGATCAGATGAAGGTCTTAATTATCGTTCGATCATATGAAAATTTGTAAACGTTGTTTAAAAAAATAAAAAAAAGAAGAAAAGAAAGGAAAGAGGAAAAAAGAAAAAGAAAAAGAAAAAGAAAGAGGAAAAAAGAAAAAGAAAACAACATTTAATTTTACGTTCGTCCACGAAGCTTTAAGAATGCTTTGCATATATATTCGAATGTTTTGAGGGTATAAGAAATGAAAGAGAAAGAGAGAAAGAGAAAGAAAAAGAGAAAGAGAAAAAGAGAGACAAAAAGGAGAGAAACGTATACATATAATGTATGTGAAAGAGAGAGAGGGAGTAAGAGAAAGAGAGGGAGATATATGAAAGAAACCGCATAGAGAACCGACATTTTGTTCGCTCGGACGAACGCGCGAAATTCGTATCAAAGATCCTTTTGAGAACGGGTAAGCGGAAGAACGGGACAGAAAGAACGTTTTCTACGTAAGCGCGTGTCCCGTTTTCCATTGTAATCCAAAAATCCTCGAGCGAAAACAAACGGCATGGCGCGGCTTGGAGCGGCATGGCATGGGAGCGGCTTATCGCCGCTTCTCCTACAACATATTTTGCATAATCTCGCGGTTATGGTAATCAGGCTATTCAAGCTATCCGCCTGACCGTAATTATTCGTCAATTTTCTAACTTTTTCCTCCCCCCCACCACTCGTAATTCCTATTCGCTTCCTTCCTTACTTTCGTCTTTTCTCTTTTCTTTTCTTCTTCTTCTTTTTATTTCTCTTTTCTTCTTAATCATACACCCCTTTGCGTTCATTTATTTATTTTTTTATTAATTAATTAATTTATTTATTTATTTATTCATTCATTCATTCATTTTCTTTATTCATTATTTTACGAAAAGTATATCGACCGATTTTTGTAATTATATTAGATCTAATATTAGCCTAAATTTAATTATCGCACAGATCTACTTATTAATAAATATAATATATATATATATATATATATATATATATATATGTTATATTATATTAGATCTAATATCATTAGTATATCTAATATCTCGATTATAGATATAACATGTTGAGAATTTAAAAGAAACGAAATGAAATAAAAGAAAGAAAAATTGAAAATTATAAATTACAAAGAAGTACTTTGAAAATTCTTAAATACAAACGTATATGTATGTGTATATATATATATATATATATATATATATATATATATATATATATATATGTACGTATGTAAATGTAACAAAAGGTAAACATATACAATAGATGATATTAAAACGAAGAGAACAAAAATTTCTCCCTCTCTTTCTCTCTCTCTCTCTCTCTCTTTCTCTCGAAGGAGGGAGGAAAATAACGTGGAGTTTCTTGCCCGGGGTTAAATGAGAGACTGGCGAAAGGAAAATAATGGAAAGATAAAAGGAAGGAAGAAGATTTAGGTGGTGGGGATACGATTCGTGGAAGAGATGGAAAGGGGTGGAAGAGAAGAGAGAAAAAAACGAAGATAATAATAAAAAAAAAAAAAAAAAATTGAAAAAGAAGGACGAAGGTAACGGAAGGACGACCTACGTAGAAAAGAAAATAATAAGGGTAGGATTAAATGGAAAATTACGGTGGAGAATGAGAAAGAGAGAGAGAGAGAGAGAGAGGGAGAGTTAGAGAAAGATACGAAACCAATTTCGAACGAGACTGTTTCCGATCGGATGAAATATAGGAAGGTCCAAAAGTTCCTAGATTATTTTAAAAACCAATTAATCCTTTTTCGTGACGTTTTAAGTAAACCTTCTTCTCTCTCTCTCTCTCTCTCTCTCTCTCTATTTCTTTGTTCCCTTTCTTTCGCCATATTGTAAAACTAGCTCGTAAAACAAAACAGGCTTAACTACAAGCCCGGAAAGGTCACAAAAAGGTGTGATCGATTTAAAGGGAAAAAAAAAGAAATAAACAAAAAAGAAAAACGTTTAAGAACTTTTCGGTCTGACAAGGGACTTTAAAAACCTCAAGTACGGGTACTTTCGGTCCTTTTATTCGTTCGTTCATTTTTTTTTCTTTTCTTTTCCTTTCCTTCCACTGTCACTTGCTCTTATTTCGTTCCGTTTAGTCTCTTCCTTTTCTCTTACTTTACGTCGTTTCTTTTTTTTTTTTCTTTTGCTTTGCTCTTTTTCTACCGCCCCCTCTCCCTCCCACCCCCCTCCCGCCCTCACGCCCGTCTCAATTCAGTATGTAACTTGCCTGTCGGAGGTGTCGCGTTCAAGGTCGATCATGTCGTCGGATATGACAGAGACAAGATTTGTAGGAGGGTCGTTGATGTTGGTATCGATGGCAGAAGAACAAGTAGAAGAAGCAGAAGAACAACAACAAGAAGAAGCAGAGGAGGCGACAATCGTGACGTTGGAGGCCGTGGTGGTGATGGTGGTAACAGAGGCGGGCTCCGTTTGGCAAGGGTCGTCGTCATGCGGCTGGCTGGTCTGCGTGGAGCCCCCCGGGGGCGGGGGTGGGCCGCCCCTAGGCCGGCATTTTGGAAAAAGTCGGTTTAAGTCTGCGTTCTCCAAGATCAGGCTTGTCATCGCCACTTAACGTTCATGTCCCTCAGGATTATGTCCATTCTGGAAAATTAACAGAAAATAAAATAAAAGAAAGAAAAAGAAAATATATATATATATGTGTGTGTGTGTATTAACAACGACATATTGCAGTACATATGCAGGACAGGTATTATTTGTTTATTGAATATAATTATCGTTTGGCAAATAATAATAATAATAATAATAATAATGTTATAATAATAAATATTTATCGATGTATCTTTACGTAACGTTATTTACGCACGTATGCATGTTTATTATATATATATATATATATATATATATATATATATATATATATATATATATATCAACCTCAAAAAGTATCGACGAAAACGAAATATATATTATAAATAATAAAAGTAATAATAATATATATATAATAAAAGTTTATATATGTATGTATATATCAAATTTGTCCGATCGATATTTTTGACGAAATAATTTACAGATAATACAGAGATAAGACGATTTAATAACCTTTATAATTTAATATTGACAATTAATTTTTTTCGTAATGTTATAATAATTAAGATAAAAGTGAGTGAGGATGATTCGATAGAAAGTAAAGAAAAAAAAAAAAAAAAGAAAGGAAAGAAAGAAAGAAAGAAAAAAATATATGTGTATAAATATTTTCGGATCACGTGATATCCTCTCTTTGCACGGACAATAATAAATTGAATAATAAATTTATGGTGTTAGTTTCAATATCCCGATACCTGCGATCAGTGATAATA
>OU426854.1:7392712-7395212 GCA_911387685.1 Dolichovespula media
AGTGTTAATTATACAATTAATAGAATTTATAATAATTAATAATAAATTAATAGAATTTAGAATATTTTTTATAAATGTCTTTTAAAATTGAAAATATGAACGGCACTTGTCGGAAGAAACATTGTTTTGTGAAGCTCATTTAACGCTTAGAAAAATCTTTGTACAATATAGATAGAAAGAAAGGATAGAAAGAACGAAGGAAAGAGAAGAAGAGAAGGAGGAGGAGGAGGAGGGGATAAGAAAGAGAATAAAAAAAAAAATATCAATTTTTTGTCATCGCTCGTAAGAGAGAATATAGGACGAGCCAAAAGTTCCTAAGGGATATTAAAGATCGATTATCGTTGATTTATCGTGACATTTTGAGCTTCCAGTTAAGTTTTCTACTTTCAAAGGACCGAAGAAGGATGGAAAGGAGAAAGAGATTAGCCTAAAAAAGGTGTCGAAAAGAATGAAAAAAAAAAAAAAATAATAAAAAACAAAGAAATAGGAAATAATTGATTTTCAAAAGCACCTAAGGGACTTATGACCGGTCCTACGATGTTAATCCATCGGGACGAATATTAATACGACTTATTATGCGTAGAAAATTGACGCAATAGAAAAAAAAAGAAACAAACAAATAAATAAATATATAATAATAATTGGAAGGATAAAAATGTAATAATCAGAAGAAACATACGATTAATCAATGATATTTGAATGACAAGAATATATTAAATGTATCCGATATCAGTACAAATAAATTCGATGTGATATATATATATATATATATATATATATATATATATATATATATGTATATATATTTAATTAATTTAAAATTAGAAGAATTCATATGATCGATCGATCGATCGATAACTCAGTAAACGCCATTGAAATTTTACGATCCGGATATCTGAATAATTCACGAATAGAATATTATCGTCGAACACTCGTCGAGCGCTTTTATTAATCGGAGCGCGAGTATGAACGGGGAACGGGGGAGAGGTAAAGGGGAAAGGAAGGAGGCTGCTTCGGGTGGAGGAAAAAAGAAAGAAAAAGACATTACAAAAAAAAAATAATAATAATAAAAAAAGAAACAATAACATAAAAAAGCAAAAGGAAGAAAACATCCTCGGAGAAAAGAGCAAGTGGTCTGATGTTAGACGGCGTGTTTGATGATGTCACTTGACGAGAGCAATTAAGGGTATTATTACTGCTACTCTCTAACATCGAAAGGTCCTCGTGTGTGTGTCGGTCGGATCTCCTCGAGTGCCATTTCTTTATGCATATCTTTACGAGAGGAAGCCGAATCCCCGAAGCCGAAGCAAAAGAAGAAAAAGAGGAGGTAAGAAGAAATAAGAAAGAAGCGTATGAAAGAAAAAAAGCGAAAAACCGAAAGGAGGAAAGGAAGAAGAAGTACAAGAAGAAGTACAAGAGGAAGTGGAAGGAATGGCGCTGGGCGTAAGAAAAAGAAAAAGAAAAAAAAAAGAAAAAACAGAAAAAACAGAGAAAGAAAAGAAAAGAAAAGAAAAGAAAAGAGTGGGAGCGGTGACGGTGGTTTTGAAAGGAGTGACAAAAAAATTCTTACGTCGTTCTCGCTAATGAGACCCCGTACGCTACTGGTAGGTGGTGGGTAGTCTTACCGGGAGGATTATACCTACAACTCTCTTCCCTTCACGGCATCCCCTAACACCCTTTCATAGTACTTGCCTCTCTCCTAGCGCACGTTTCATTTGCGGCGAGCACGAAAGCGAGTACTTCATACGTAGCCGCGCTCCTCCTCGTCCCTTCTCACCTCACCTCACCGCACCGCCCCAACAAAGAAGCTTAAGTGTAAGGAAAGAGATAGATAGATATATAGAAAGAAATAGAATACGAGAGAGAGAGAGAGAGAGAGAGAGAGAAAGAGTATAGCCTGAGTATAAGCGAAAGTTGGGTAGGTGAGGGGTGACCACCACCCATCGTCCATTCCTCTTTCGTCAACGGGCTACACAAATATACGTATACTCAGGTGTATCAGTGTTGGTAATGGTGGTGATAGTAGTGGTGGTGGTGGTGGTGGTAGTGGAGAAGGGTAGAAACAGTCAGACGGTAATCCACTTGAAGCTCCAGGTGACTTCTACTCTTCTGAGTTCTCTCGTTCGTGTTCCTAGTAGGTAGGCACCATTACTCTCTCTCTCTCTCTCTCTCTCTCTCTCTCTCTCTTTCTCACTTACTCTTATACTCAACCGTACGTATTCTCCATATATTCATCTCTCTCTTTCTCTCTCTCTCTCTTTATCTGTGTCTCCTTCACTCTCTTGCTCACTCTTATCCACAGTTAGATACGTGAGTTTATTCGGCACACGGGATAGCCAATATTTCCTCTCTCTCTCTCTCTTTCTCTCTCTCTCTCTCTCTCTATCTCTTTCTCTCTCTCTCTTTCTCTTTCCCTCGTGGAATGTTTACTCGTCCATCCCCGTCCTCTGATTCTCTATATGTCTCTCTCTCTCTCTCTCTCTCTCTCTCTCTCTCTCTC
>OU426854.1:7402712-7412712 GCA_911387685.1 Dolichovespula media
GAAAAGAGGAATAACAGAAAATTATTATTTTCTTTAATGTAATTGAGCAAGTGATCATGAAAGTGGTCTAAGTGGAGAAATTAAAAAAGGGGAAATGAAATTAAAAAAAAAAAAAAGAAAAAAAAAGGAAAAAGAAAGAAAGAAAAGAAAAAAATGGAATATCGGTTCATTAGGTAATTCGTGGGACGATATACATGTTCTAAGCGAACAGAATAAGAACAAAAAAAGGAAAATAGAAAAGAAAAAAACAATAATAAATAAATAAATACGAAGAAACAAGAATTATTTCTCGAGAATAAATATGCGTTTCCCCTCGGGGTGAGGTAAGATAAAATTAAATTAAATTAAAAAAAAAAAAAGAAAAAGAAAATGAAAAGGAAGGAAAGAGCAATGATAAGTGAAAGAGTAAAAAAATAAAAAAGTAAATGAAATAGAACGAAGATGGAACATAAAAAACAAAAATAAAAAAAAAAATAAATAAATAAACCAACGGAGAAAGTTACGCGAATGGAATAAAGAGTTCAGAATGATCGTTGTAAAGATGAACGATTCGTAACAATTCGTGCTTGCAAAGGTGGAAAAAGCTTCGTGACTCTTGGAAGGCAGTGATTTTGATGTAATTTCAAAGCGAACGCCGTACGGGCGTGCGCGCGCGCGCGCGGATTTCCTCTTCCTCCTCCTCCTCCTCCTCCTCCTCCTCGCACTCGTACGTACACACAGGACACCACCACACATGCGCGTACACACACACACACACACACAATATTATTACAGCAGACACACAGACGTCGTTTCTCGCGAATGGCAGGTAATTTAGAAGAAAGGGAATTTAACCGAGCGAAAATCGTGTTTCGTAATCTAATAAAACCACTAAAGCTTTTGATCGGATACGCGCACAAGTATTTTTTCTCTCTTTCTCTTTGTGTTTTTTTTTTCTTTTTTTTTTTTTTTGATAGGTGAATTAAAAACTCCATTCAACTTTGTCGAATTTATTTATATATAGATATACGTATGGTATTTATGCGTGCGTGAATGCATGCATACATGTATGTATGTATGTATGTATTGATATATACCATATATATTCTATTTTATTGATCGAAAAAATTATTTTTTTACGTTCAAAATAAAAATAAAAAGAAAAAGAAATAATTGGAATGCATGTTAAGAAATTAGGGATTAAGATTAATAATTAAACAAGATCTTTTTGCATTTAACCGTTAAAGGTGCACACACACACACACACACACACACACACACAGAGAGAGAGATAACTGTATGTTCATTAGATATATGCATATTATTTGTACAGGTAAATTGCAACTTAATTTTTCTCTTCCTTTCCTTTTTCCATTTTGTTTCGTTTTCATGTATCTATAAAAAATATTATCGTTCCAATCGAAATAAAATCAAATGATTTCCGCCGAGTTATCCATATTATATCGTCTTATCTTCTCGTCAAAGCTACGTATATATATTTTTGTGAAGATTCAAAAACAAAAAAAAAAAACAAAAAAAAATTTTGAATCATTTCCCTCCCTCTTTCACCCGCTTTGCGTCGAAAAAGACAGTAAAAAAAAAAGAAAAAAGGAAGATAACTAAGTAAATAAAAATAAAGATAATTAAGGAAAAATAAAGAAATAAAAAAAAAAAAAAAATAACGAAAAAGTAAAAAAAGAAGAAGAACAAGAAGACGTAACCCTCCCTCACCCATCCCTCTCCCCATTCCCCACTCAGTCCGGCCCGTAAGCCGTCACGCAATGTTTACATTTTTACTTCTATCTTCTCCCCGTTAAGGAGAGATTATTTTCAGCTAGCTGATAGGGGTGGTGGTGGTGTACGCCGTTGTTGGGTGTAGGTTGGCAAGAAGCTAAGCGAGCGTGAGAAAATTACACGGAGCTATACCTCCCTCCCTCCCACCTCCCCTACCTAACTCTACCCTATTCTACACCCTTACCACCCCTATACCCGGATCCCTCCGCGTGCCATCGTCGTGAACGGATGGATATTCGAAGCATACACTTTCAATCAAGAGGATAGACGACTAGTGATAGTGGTAGTAGTAGCATGGAATAATATATTCTTCGTATAAAAGAGAGAGAGAGAGAGAGAGAGAAAGAGAGAGAGAGAGAGAGAGAGAGAGAGAGAGAGAGAGAGAGAGAGACGTGTAGAGTTGATCGAGTCAATATGGCGTACGAGATGTCGATCCTTTCTCCATCGTTCATCTTCTTTTTTCTTTACGGAACGACCGAACAACGACGATAAACGATAAAGAGAGAAAGAGAGAGGGAGAGAGAGAGAGAGAGAGAGAGAGAGAGAGAGAAAAGAAAAGGAAAAGAAGTGAAAAATAAAAAATAGTAGGGGTAAAGAAGGATATCGGAAATGCACGAAGTTGATGGTTAAAGTGAAATTATTTTAGGTAAAAAAGAAAAAAAATAATCTTTCGAGTCGCGGGAACGAAAGAGAACGAATGATAGAGCGCGGATAAGAAGATATCTCTCTCTCTCTCTCTCTCTCTCTCTCTCTCTCTATCTATCTATTTATCTATCTATCTATCTCTCTCTGGCTCGCCTGCTCTATCTATCTCTCTATTTCTCTAAAAGATTCAATGAACATCACAGCGAGGGTATAAGGAAACTCATTTAACCTAAGAAAAAAAAGGTGGTAGGGAAGAAAACCGGGAGGTTGGATGTGGGTGGGGTCGGGGGGTGGTGGTGGTGGAGAGGGGGTTAAAAGTTGGCCAAGAAGAAAAGGTTGGAAGAAATTTATCTTGGTCCTGCTAAAGCTAAAGACTTTACAAATTCGCATGCTCCTGCTGACACGTAAATGTGTCTACGCTTATATATGTATGAGCGCAGTTTTGTGTCTGTGTGTGTGTGTGAGAGAGAGAGAGAGAGACAGGGTGTTGGTTCGAATAGCTCGCAAGTTGTAAATGATTTAAGGATACACGAAGAGCTGACTACTGGCTTACCTGACCCCCCCCTCCCGTCGCCGCTTACTTTACCCTTCTCTCTTCTACTTCTACCTTCTCTGAACAACCCCCTACCTAAGCCTTCGGTACCCTTTCAACCCCTCCCTCCTCCCAAACCCCTCTACTACATTCTCCTTTTTACACCGGTGAAACGTTAGCACCGTTTTTGCACGGTCGAGCGAGCTTAAGCGAAAAAAAGGATAGAAAGAAAGAAAGAGAGAGAGAGAGAGAGAGAGAAAACGAAAATAGAAAGAAAGCAAGAAAGAAAAAAGAAAAAGAAAAAATGGAAAGGGAAAAAAAATTGCAGCAGCGGACGAAGGCCCGCGAGCGAGGATGAAAATCCTTAGAAAAAGCTTTCGCTGAGGGTGGTGGGGGTGGGTTTGGTTCGACCGAGTGGGCACGTTTTTAAAAAGAAAGGACCTATAAATTTACGAGGCGAACTTTTCTAGCGAAAGCTATTGCGCACCTTCAAAGTCCACTTTTGTACAGGTATGATAAGATTTTATATATTGTATATATATATATATATATATATATATATATATATAGTTCGTGAAGAAATAAATCACGTTCCTTATAATGTTGGGTAAGATATTCTCCTTTTAAAATTATTTTTTGAGAATTTTTTTTAAGATAATTTCTTTCGTACGTACGTCGAGTAATAACGACGATAATAATAATAATAATAATGTAATAATAATTACTAATAATTATTATTAACACGTAATAATAATTAATCATAATTCTCTTTACAATGTTGGGTAAGATATTCTCCTTTCAAGATTATTTTTTGAGAATTTTTTTTAAGATAATTTCTTTCGTACGTATGTCGAGTAATAACGACGATAATAATAATAATAATAATAATAATAATAATAATAATAATAATAATAATAATAATAATAATGTAATAATAATTACTAATAATTATTATTACACGTTAAAATAATTATTATTAACACGTAATAATAATTAATCATAATTCTCTTTATAATGTTGAATAAGATATTCTCCTTTCAAGATTATTTTTTTAAGAATTTTTTTTAAGATAATTTCTTTCGTACGTACTTCACGTAATAACAATAATAATAATAATGATGACGATGATGATGATGATGACGATGACGATGACGACGACGATATTGATATCGCAGTTATGATAAATGTAATGTATGAATACGATTATATAGAGATAAGACAACGACGAACGATAATAATAATTAATGATGCTAATAATAACAATAATAACAACAATGATGATAAAACGAAAAAAAAAAAAAAAAAAACAACAGAAAAATTGACCAATGATTCGTGCACAACGAAAATGTAAACGAATTATTTTCGACGTTTAAAATAAAATTATTCCATTTCCCTTTCTCGTTGGTTTTAACGTTGAGAAGAAAAAATCGCGTTGCATCGATCCTACCGTCGCGCTTTGTCACTTCCCTTTTATATTTAAACATCTATATTTGTATATCGTTGTACGATATATAGTACGTTATCCCTGTTATCTCCGATATAGATATATAATGTCCGTATCTCTCCAGGATCCTTACTCATACATATACACAATATATATATATATATATATATACACAATATATATATATATATATATACTGTTTGAGTTATGCGTAAAAATAGATACGCGGATAAATATTGTAGACGGGTGTATTGAATTTTTGAACCGACTGGCTCAATCTATCTCAGTGAGGAAAAATTTTTTCAATTTTTCCCCATTTTCATTTGAAATACGCGTGTCATTTTCACTAAATATCACGAGACAAGTGTCGAGTTTTCCAACGGTATGAACCAGTCTCCCCGTTCGTACCGCATACATAAATATATACCACACATATATATATAATATATATATAATATATATATATATGTATGTATATATATATATATATATATTAGGTACGTATTACATCGGCGTATATATCAGGCCAGTGACCTGTCATTAACAAACGACTTTGGAAATATAATTCGATTAAATCGCGTGCGTAAATTCAACGAGCGAGCTAGCGCGCGCGCGAGCGCGCGCATCAAGCTCCAGAGAGACCAATAACCGGGAGAACCGGTGGGGAACATGTTCAAAAGCGCCCACGACAGGAGTCCCAACCGCACGGCTAATCCAATATTTTTAACTCATCCCAACGATCGATTTATTTCCTCCAAACTTCTCGTAGAGAGTTCTACCTCTAACGATAGAATCGCGGATCCGTTCCTCCTATACGTATAATACACTTACATATATTACGACATCACGACGACAACGGCGACAGCGACGACAACGGCGACGACGACGACAGCGACGACGAAGATGTAATTCAATGAATCCAATTTCCTAGAGTTCGCTGGCTATATCGTAATCTTGTTACTCTACGCGTACGTATATACGTACGTATATAAAGACAGATAGACAGACAGACAGACATACATACATACATACATACGGACTTATATATTGTATGTGCGTGTGTATATATATATATATATATGTAAAGATAGTTGATGATATTACATACAACTATATGTTAAACTACAACTCTTTTACATGTCACAAACGTATATATATTTATCTATCTATCTATCTATCTATTTATCTATCTATCTATCTATCTATCGATCTATCAATCCATCCATCTATATATTTCTCTTTCTGTTTCGAAGCAAGTAGAAAATGTCTTTGTAAAGAACAGAATGACTTCGATCGGAAGAATTACAGTCTAGCAAGAAGAAGAAGAAAAAGAAGAAGAAGAAGAAGAAGAAGAATATTTCATAGGTGAGAGAAAACGCATTAGTATCGAGTATAGTACTAGACGAGATAGAGAAGGAAAGAGTAGAGTAATAGGGAAGAGAGGTTAGGATTGGGGATACGGGTTAGGGTTCGGGTTGGTATCAAGGGAGTACTCACTTGGAGTTGGCCTTCCCCACCTTGTCTTCTGCCTAGGCAGCACTCAATAAAGGTTAAAATAATTTTCGCCTATTCGCGAGAGAGGAGGTAGTAAGGGTAGAAGAGATACCACCTTGTAAGCTCGCCGTCGTCGCGGAACGAACGTGTGCAGGTTGGCCGAGCAAGAGAACGTTGTTAATAGTAATAGTAATAGTAATAGTAATAGTAATGGTAGTGATAGTAGTAGTGGTAGTGGTAGTGGTAGTGGTGGTAGTAGTGGTAATAGTGGTAATGGTGGTCGTGGTACGAGCGATATTAGCAGAGGGATGAAGAGGACTACGGGGGTTGGAAAAGAGTGTATATGTGTGTGTGTGTGTGTGTGTGTGTGTGTTACAAAGAGAGAGAGAAGAAGAATAGGGTGGTAGAGAGAAAGGGCGAAGAGTGGAAGGACGAAGAGGGTGAGGATGGCGTGGCATCGAGTGAGAAAGAGAATGAGTGAGAGAGAAAGAGAGAGAAGGAGAAGAAGAGAAAGAGAGAGAAAGAGAGAGAGGGAGTGAGGGTCTGCTCTGTGCTTCGCCGAGCGTGGAATCAATAGGGGGTCACTGGCACCAACAGATACAATCGGCACATTTTGAATCTGCCTTCCGCACTGCACCGCCCGACTGCATCGACCAAATCTCTCTCTCTCTCTCTCTCTCTCTCTTTCTCTCTGTGTTTCTCTCTTTTTTTCTCTATCATACAGTACTTCTTGTTTTCCTACAGATCCTCACCCTTCTGTGTTTTTCTCTCGTTTATCCTTTTTACTCGTTATCCTATCTCTCAATCTCTCTCTCTCTCTCTCTCTCTCTCTCTCTCTCTCTCTCTCTCTCTCTTTATCTCTTCTATATTGGTCTTTCTCGTTTCTCGAAAGAATAGGGCCAATCTTCGTCGACGTCGAGTCAATGTCGTTCGTTTCTTTGACGTGGACCAAGTTTTGTCAATTTTCGACTTCACAAATGCTTTACTTGGGTAAAGTAAGAGTAAAAAGATAGATAGATAGATAGATAGATAGATAGATAGATAGATAGATAGATAGAGAAAGAGAGAGAGAGAGAGAGGATAAAATGTAGTATCGATTTTTCGAGCACACGAAGCGACTATTTTCACTCTCTTTCTTTCTATCTTTCTATCTTCTTCTTCTTCTCTCTCCCTCTTTCTTTTTCACTCTCCCATTTCTCTCTCTCTCTCTCTCTCTTCTTCATAT
The DNA here is from genome assembly GCA_911387685.1 of Dolichovespula media. Lineage (NCBI taxonomy): Eukaryota > Metazoa > Arthropoda > Insecta > Hymenoptera > Vespidae > Dolichovespula > Dolichovespula media. Next base: position 7,409,826 of record OU426854.1, read on the forward strand.
TTCGCTTATTTCGACGTCTTAGCTGGCTGGCGTCCTCCATTTCTAGGACAGACGATAAAAAGACGATGGAACATGGGTAATGGAGGAAGAAGGGGCTGGACTGGGGGAGGAGGAGAAGGAGGAGGGAATAATTCGGGCCAACGAATACGAATATTTTCGTTCTCGTTCGATATTCAACCTGGGGCGTCGTCGTCGTCTTCCTCGTCCTCCTCGTCGTCGTCGTCGTCGTCGTCTTCGTGTCCTCGTCCTCGTCCTCGTCTTCTCTCTCTCTCTCTCTCTCTCTCTCTCTCTCTATTTTCCCTCTCTTTCCTAACGTTGTACGCCCTTTTCACGCTTATTCACAAAAGTCGAAAGTAATTCCTTACTCCTCGAAATATCACTGAATTCTTATCGTCGTAGAGTGGAAGAACTTTTAGTAAAAGTTCGAGAGGTAAAGCTTTGCGATCGAATGGGTCACACTATCTCGAATCTTAGAGATGGCGTAGGGTAAGGTAAAGTCGAGAAGGTCGAATATATATATATATATATATATATATATATATATATATATATATATATATATATATGTCCATCTCTCTCTTTTTTTCTTTCTCTTTGCGTTCTCGACTAGAATCAAAAATCCACGAAGGATCGATTATCCAAAGAGAAAGAAAGAAAGAGAGAAAGAGAGAGAGAGAGAGAGAGAGAGAGAGAGAGAGAGAGAGAGAGAGAAAGGATTTTTCTAATGCAGAACGCGCGTGGCGCAGGATGCGATGATTTCGACCTCCGCATTGCGATTTCACAAAGGAAATGGTTAAACAATTCGTGCGAGCTCGATGAATTTAAAACATTCCTTCTCTTTCTTTTATTCTTTTTTCTTTTACTTTCTTGCTTTATATCCTTCATCCTTCCTTCCTCCTCTTCTTCTTTTATTTTATTTCATTTCATTTCACTTTATTTTATTTTATTTTATTTTATTTTATTTTATTTCCTTTCCTTTCATATCCTTTTCTTTTCTTTTCGTTTTTTTAATGGCGTTTTGGAAAGCAAGAGTAACATCAATCAACCAACCAACCAACTAACCAACCAACCAACCAACCAACCAAGTAACCAACCAACCAACCAACCAACCAACCAACCAACACAACGTAAAAGCCGCGATTCACGTCGTACCCAACTAACCTTTATCGAGCTGTCGGAATTTAAAGAAGTTCTTTTTATCTCCATCCCTCACTTTACTCTCCTCTACTCTTTCTTCCTCCTCCTCCTCCTCCTCCTCCTCTTCCTCCTCTGCTTTTTCTTATTCTCTTTCTCCTTCTCCTTCTCCTTCTTAATCCCTTTTTTACCACCATCACCGAAAGTACTTATGTATTTCGTAGGAACGCCTTTTCAGAAGTGCACTCGTTTAAGGGGCTGCCCGGTCCCTTTTATGCGTAAGTTAATTCACGCAGGAAAAGGTCCGCAGGGGTGTAAAAAGCACCGACCGAGATGGGAGCTTCTGGACCATCGTCGTCATCTCTCCCTCACTCTCTCTCTCTCTCTCTCATTCTATCTATCTATCTCTCTCTCTCTCTCTCTCTCTCTCTCTCTCATTCTATCTATCTCTCTCTCTCTATATCTCTCTGTTTCTGTCTCTCTTATACTTCATCAACCCTCTACCAACAGCCAAGCTGTGAATGCTGACCAAACGTTGTTTGCACGAGCGTTATGACGACAGAAAGAGAAAGAGAGAGAGAGGGAGAGAGAGAGAGAGAGAAAGAGAGAGAGAGAGAGAGAGAATCATTCAACCATCCATCCATCCCTTCCACCCCCCCCTCTCTCTCTCTTTCGGAAGCATTATTCTTCGTGATTCTCTGCCAGTTTCCAACGCATACAAGTTTGTAGACACACACACACACACATACAATAAGCAAACAGCAGAATAAACACATGTATGAATGTGTATTTCCCTATCCCACCCCCTCCCTGCATATACAGCAAACACACACACACACACACACACACACACACAGAGAGAGAATGTAATTTGGGAAACAGTACCATTATCGATCCAGTCGCCTTCACTTCCTGCAATTCATCGATAGACGTTGTTGCAGTGGCCAAAAAATGAAGAAGAGAGAGAAAAATAACGAAAATAAAAGAAACCTTAAAAAAAGAAAAAATAAACTCCCTTAACAAAAACAAAATAATAAGAAGAAGAATAAGAAGAAGAAGAAGAAGAAGAAGAAGAAGAGAAGGAAGAAGAAGAGAAAGAAGATAATAGAACAAACAAATAAAAAAAGTAATACGCATACTTATGTACGTACGTATGAACCCTATGTACGTATGTATGTATGTATGTATGTATGTATGTATGTATGTATAAAGAATCGAGGATCGATAATAAAAGCTCTTCTCATAACAGCGGGGAGCTCTCGCCAGTGAAAATGTATTTAGTCGTGAGATAATAAACTCTTGAATCACTTCCTTGAGTACTTACTCTTACGTTCCGACGAAACAAAAGATCAGATATGAGTACTTACTTAACACTTTCGCACCTCTCTCTCTCACTCACTCATTCTCTTTCTCTATCATTTTTTCTCATTCTCTCTCTCTTTTTTTTATTCGTTCTTTTTCTATCTCTTTCTATGTATATCTATCTGCAAATTTCCCTAAATCATCTTCTCTCTCTCTCTCTCTCTCTCTCTCACGCACACACACTCGCTCTCTCTCTCTCTCTCTCTCTCTCTCTCTCTCTCTTTCTCTCATTCGCTCACTTTGAAATTTATAGAATGAATTTTCGAAGATGGCGTTTTCGCTTTTCGACGTGCACACACCCGTGCTATAACTATGTATGTATGTATGTATGTATGTATGTAATGTGTATATATATATATATATATATATATATATATGTATATGTATGCAC
>OU426854.1:7417712-7422712 GCA_911387685.1 Dolichovespula media
ATATATATATATAGATAGATATACATACATAATGTATAATATATATTATATATGTATACAATATTTAATTATTGACGTATCGCGCTCGCGCCGTTAATATATTATTTTCGTATTGTTATAGTTATTATTTTAATACAACGAACACGCAGAATATGTTTCATTCCAAAGGAAATAAATACAAAATGGCCGATCGGTTGACTCTCTTCTCCAGTTGTTTACTCCGAAAAAAAAAGAAAAGAAAAGAAAAATGAAAAATAAAAAAAGAATAAAAACTGTGCAATAGTTACCAAAGTAACCCTACTAGTTATTTACTGTAACTAATCATTCACTCGCTCGCTCGCTCACTCACTGACTGACTGACTGACTGACTGACTGACTGACTGACTGATTCATTCAATCATTTACTCACTCGTTCGTTCGTTCGTTCGTTCGTCCATTCGTTCACTCGATACGTCACGCGAATTTTTGTCTCTCCTGTGTAACCAATGCACGTAATATAACACCTAAAAACTATTCGTAACTTTCTCGTTAATCCAAAAACTCCGTATATGCATACGTATATACGTACGTACACGTAGAATATATATAAACATATGTATGTAACCTCGAAATCGCTGACTAAAACGGCCGCCATTTACAAAGAGTAGGAGTACGTATAACGGTCATGGAGTAAGCTCAAACATAAAGAGCTTCAACGTCGAACACATCATACGAGATTTACCGATCTATTATCTGGACAATCCCTCCCCCCCAGCTCCTCTTTAGCCCTCCATCTCGTTTCTGAAAATGGATCGATCGATCGATCGATCGATCGATCGATCGATCGATCGATCCTCGGTTAACGATAAACGACGTAAACGTGCGTTTGATCCATTCTCAACGTCGTACCAAAATGAGGATGAGAGATAGAGAGATAGAGAGAGAGAGAGAGAGAAAGAGGAACCCAATTCCATTTTCTATGGGATACCACCCACCACACGATGTAATTTCGAAAGAATAAGGTATCAGGGCAATCAATAAAACAGTCGTTATTAATTAAAAGGCCCTTTGCACAAACCTTTTATTCCACCCACACTTTTTCTTTCACTTGCCCGACTTTCATCAACGTATTACATATATACAATACATTATATTATACGCAAATGTGTGTGTGTGTGTGTGTGTGTATGTATGTGTGTATTTCCCGTAAAAAAAAGTATTATAGGAGGGATATTCTCTAGAATGAATTGGATCGATCGCAAGTAACCGGTAGCAGTGGTCCTCAAACTATTTTTTTTTTCGATTTAATGAAACGTTTAAAGAGTTCCAACGATACCTTTATCCATCCATCTCTCTCTCTCTCTCTTTTTACTCTTCACAATTATCGTCAAAGGTTAAGAACGTTCATTTTAATTTCTCAAAGATTACATCGATACAACCGAAAGGAGATCTCGAGAGCTCCCAAAGAGAGAACTAATTTTCTGGATTATTAGGATCTACGAAATGAGAGAACCATAAGAGAGAAAAAAAGAAAGAGAGAGAGAGAGAGAGAGAGAGAGAGAGATCGAAGAAGAAGAAGGAAAAAAAAAAGAAAGAAATACCAAGGAAAAGAAAAAGAAGAAGACAGCGAAAGATATAAGTGTACGCCATTGAAAAGCCTATGTTCGTCCTACGTTGGATAACAATGAGGGGAGAGGGTTGGGGAGGGTGGAGTATAGGGTAGGTACGGAATGGAGACTCGACAATTTACGCATCGACAAAAGGCCTCTCGCAAAAAAAAAAAAAAGAAAAAAAATATATAGAGAGAAGGGATAGAAGTGAAGGGCAAGGAAGGGTAGGAGAGGAAAGGGGAAGAGGGATGTGAAACTAGAAGGAAGAAAGAGGGTGGATCAGAGGAAAAAGCTCGAGAGGTATTCTCTGATCACTCTTTCTCTCTCTCTCTCTCTCTCTCTTTCTCTCTCTCTATATATATATATATCTGTCTCCTTTTCTTGTTCGACGTAAAGTCGTTCAAGTCGAGGCGAATAAAGAGGGCAAAGACGAAGCCGCCGCGCTGCTACTCGTCAAGATCAAACCTTTACGTCCGCGTGCTTACGAGAGAATTAGATCGACGAGATACAGAATGTAGACAGACACGCCAAATGGGGTGAATGTACGAAAGAAGGAAGGAAGGGTGGGAGGGAGGGAGAAAGGGAGATGGAAGAAAAGGAGTGAATGAAAAGAAGGGTAGGTAGGTAGGTAGGTAGGTAGGTAGGTAGGAAGGAAGGAAAGAAGGAAGGAAGGAAAAACGGAGTGAATGAAGGAAGGAAAGAGGGAAGGAAGGAAGGAAAAAAGGGGTGAACGAAGAAAAGGAAAGAAGGAACGAATGAAGAAACGTTGGAAGGAATGAAGGTACCACTTCAGTACGATCGATCGATCAACGAAAATATAAATCATTGAATATCCCATTAGGAATGTCATTTCGTTCCTTTTCCTAATTAAAATTATCCTCGTCGAAGTCATTTAACTCTTCTTTCCCCAATTAAAATGTTATCCTTAATGATTTGACATTATCGCTCGCCGTTCTATTTTATTTTCATTTTTATTTTTCTATCTCTCTTCAAAAAAAAAAAAAAAAAAAAAAAAAAAAAGAAAAGAAAAAATTCATATACCACGATATTATCACACTTAATTTTACGTATTAGCCTCGTTTCTTATTACCATAAACTCGACTATAAACATGGCTGCGTGTACACGCGTGTACGCATCTACGTACGTATGTACGTATGTGCGTGTGTGAACGTTTGTATGTATTAAATCGGAATTGCACTATTACGTGTACATACGTTAAAAGTCACTGTAGAAGTTAGCCGACAAAATTTATACATGGATTATGTATATAAACCCCTGCTGTAAAGATCGTTCTTTTATTCCTTTTTTTTTCTCCCCTTATTTCTTTCTTTCTTTCTTTCTTTCTTACATTCTTTCTTCTTTCCTGTTTTTTTTTTTTTTTTCATTCGTATTTAAACGAATATTTAACTTGTATATTTTAAAAAAATGAATGTTGGCAAATTTTGAACGTCTATATAAATAAAGTAGGAATTATAATACATTACGTGATAATAAATTAAAATAAAATTTAACAAAAAGAAAAGGCTGGTGTGTAAAAAAAAAATGACGTAAAATATAAAATGTCGTTCTTTATACCTCTCCCTCTCCCCCTCTCTCTCTTTCTGTCTGTCTCTGTCTCTCTTTCACTTTCTGTCTAAATCTCTCGATCCATCCATCCATCCATCCATCCATCCATCCATCCATATATTTAAAGATAACATAATCAGAGTAATCAAGTAAGCCAAGTAATAAGGATCAATTGAAAGAACGATGATCATAGATTTAATTGCGAAATAAATCGTTCTTTTCGTACGAAAGTTTTCCAAGTCCGAGATATAAGAACCATAACATTGTTGCGCGTTTATTGGGAAACAAGGAAAACTACTTTTCGTAGTTAATACTTTAGGAATATGATCGATCCCCTTGGATATATAAATCGGTGTGTGTATATAGGACGTTTGAGTAACGCTTATAAACTTCAAATCGTTCGATGTATATACGTACGTACGTACGTACGTACATATACATGTATATACATGTGTCTATGTGTGTGCGTGTGTATATATATATATATATATATATATATATATATATATATATGCGTGTATGTATATTCGTCGTCGTGTTATAGAAAGGGGTATACGAAGGGGAGGAACATTGGCGCTAATCGAACTGCGAACGTCGAACGCCACCATCGTCGTGTCGCAAGAGGTTAGGGTAGTTTTCTCCCCCCTCCCCTCTCTCTCTCTCTCGTATACGTGCGTTCTCGCGTAACTGGAAAATGCTCGAAGCTATATAATAGCACGGTATCAAACCCTGCTTACAAGCACGAGACACGGGATCGAACACCTGTACTTCGTGACGCATTATTAATGCCCTTAAGGTAAAAAAACGGGGGAAGGGAGAGGGGGCAGGGGCGTGGATAAAAAGATACGAATTTCTTTCTCTTTCTCTCTCTTTCTCGTTTCTTTTCCTTATTTTTATCGAATCACAAATAAATATATATATATATATATATATATATATATATATATATATATATATTTATATATATATTATTATATATATATTTATATATATATTATTATATATATATTTATATATATATATTTATATATATATTATTATATATATATATACTTCTTTGTATATTCATAGAATATGTCGAAAAGTAAATGGGTTAACTTCCCCATAAGAGATTCAAAGCAAAATGAAAGAATAAAAAGAGATGTGTTTACGACATGTTAATATATATAATATTTAAGATAAGTTTGTATGATACATGCTATATATTACTATATATTAAAATAATATATAAATAGTGATATATATATATATATATATATATATATATATATAAAATTGATATACAATAACATATAATTACTATACAATATAACAAATAACCCAACAAAGTAGACCATCCGTGATAACCTCAAATATTATTTCAATATATATTCATATATATATATATAAAACGCGTTCATCGTAAACGAGATACAGGTGCACAGATAGACACAGTGGACACAGACAAGCGCGCGTACACACACACACACACACACACACACACGTATAAAGCTAAGGAGAATAAAGTTAAATAGACATTGACCAATGAACGATTAGAAAGAGACGATCGACGACCAATCGGCGACGTCGGAATCAGTATTATAGACAAAGGTGGATAGCCATCATCTAGCTAGAGCCTCGTCTGGCTCGTCGACGCGCTCGCGTCGCGGCGCCGCAACGAGGTCGACGATTCGACCCGAGGAGAACGTCGTCGTCGTCGTCGTCGTCGTCTTCGTCATCGTCGTCGTCGTCGTCGTCGTCGTCTTCGTCATCGTCGTCAGCCCCTCGTAACCCACCCACTCACCCCTTCCACCCTCCCTCATTCTCTCTCCTCTCACTTTATCTTCCTTCTTTCTTCGTTACTC
>OU426854.1:7427712-7445212 GCA_911387685.1 Dolichovespula media
TTATACGATAACTCTCTCTTTCTCTCTCTCTCTCTCTCTCTCTATATATATATATATATATATATATATATATATATATATACACTCTTATCGAAGGATCTTATGAAAGGACTTCTCGTACAAAAGAAAAATAAAATAAAAATAAAAGAAAGAAAAGAAACAAAAAAAAGAACTCCCCGAGAAAAAGAGAAAACTGGAACAAGTAAAAAAAAGAAAAGATTAAAAATAAAAAATAGTATTCTTCTCGAAACTACGCGACGAGTTAGTGTATAAAAAAGAAAAAAAAAAAAAAGAAACAAAGCAGAGAAAAAAAATTAAAGGAACGGAAAAAAAAGAGGAAGAAAAGTGACAAGAAAAGAAAAGAAAAGAAAAAAAAATGTGTCCGCGAATTCGAAACGACCGAACGAACGACTTCCAATAAAATAGTTAATGTTACTGGTGTGTGTGTTTGTGTAAAACCTCGATTTATATCTACATAATACATATGATATATATATATATATATATATATATATATATATATATATATACATAACATATCATATATACATATATATATATATATATATATACACACACACACATATATATATACATCTTTTCTTTTATATTCGTAACGACGTTGTGTGTTTCTCGTAGCTTCGTTTTATGTAGAGGAGAACCCCCAAAGAGCGCGTGTTTCCCCCGTCGTCGGGCCGACGACGTCGAGCAAAGGGAATCGATCCAACGCGCTAATATCTCTCTCTCTCTCTCTCTCTCGCTCTCTCTCTCTCTCTCTCACCCTTCTGGACATCGTAGGTACACGGAATCGGGCGATCCGACGTAAGACCCGACTTTTTTTCCCTTATACAGAACATTACACGCTGTAAAAGACAGAAGTCAAAAACAACGATGTTTCTATTACATATACGCCTCTCCTCTTCCTCCTCCTCCTCCTCCTCATCCTCCTCATCTACCACACCACCACATCATCTTCCTCGCACGCATACGTACTCTCTCTCTCTCTCTCTCTCTCTCTCTCACTCTCTCTCTCTCTCTCCATTTTTTTCCTTTCCTTTCCCTTCTCTTCCTTTCTTTATCTCTATCTCTCTTTCACTCCGAAGAAACTACACACGTTATCAAAAATATTCGATTAATATCATCCCCCTTCTTCCTTTCTCTCCGTTCTCTTCTTCCTCCTCCTTTTTCTTTCCTTTCTCTTCTTTTTTCGTTTTCTTTTCTTTTACTTTTTTTTGTCTCTCTCTCTCTCTCTCGCTCTTTGAAAGAAGAATCGTAACAAGATTTACCTTTATCCTCTATCTCCTTTCCCCCCAAAAGGCATACACTGGTCACTTTATTTAAGGCACGGGTGCACTGGCTCGATCGGCTGCCACTGAAACGCCGCAATTATACGGGGGGAGAGAAAGTACGACGGCGAGCGCGGTTTATGCACGACGGGTGTTTCGAGGGTGGCCGGGTACTGAACGAATAGATGGCGCCTGTGCTGGCCGAACGCGCGCCACCACCCCCTTTTTACACTCGGGCTTTCTCGGTCGACGAAATTTCCACCCGACACAGACCTATCCCTTTCTCTTTCTCACTCTCCTTCTCTCTCTCTCTCTCTCTCTTTAGACTCCTACTTCACCGTCACCTCTCCTCCTCCTACTCCTCCACCTCCTTCTACTTCGTCGTCTTCTTCTCCACCACTCCTACCAATATCTCGACCACCACCACCACCACCACGCACTACCACACACTACCACCACCACCACCACCACCACCACCACCACCACCTCGCTGTTTCCCTTCTCTCGGCTATGATAAATATTCACCAAGTACGCCCCATTCGCGCCACCGAATACGACATCAGCGCCTCCTCGCGTCGGTATTTACATCCAACTTCCCAATACTCCCACCACACGCTCTCTCGTAGCGTTCCCTTCCTTATCGACCACCTAGCGCCCTCTTCTCTTTTTTTCGCATTTTATTTTTTTCTTTCTTTTTCTCTTTCCTTCTTTCTTATCCACCTAAATTAATTACGACCATTCATTACGTCGGATCGTATTTTCGATTAATTGTCGATCTCTCCTCGGATAATGTACGAACGTACGTCGTGATAGGTCTCTTCGAGGATTCGACGAAAATCGAAGTTTATAATGTTACGTAATCGACGATTTACACCAATCGCGTGACAGCGATCGACACGGTGCATCGTTGCTTCGTACGAACGTTCTTTATTGGTCGAATTTTCGACATCTTTTGTTTTTTTTCTTCTTTTCAATTTTTTTTTTTCCTTTTCTAATGTTCGGAAATTAGAAGGAATTAATACGATATAAAATTTTCTTTGATATCCTATTCTAATATAATATCGAACAGATATATATATATATATATATATATATATATATATATATATGTATGTATATGTATACGAAATTTCGATAACGAAATACGCCAATCGCATCTCAACATAGAGGAAACGTTTGTACACGGTAAATTTTCATTGGTTAAATTTTCCTACTTCTTCGATCATTTTTTTTCCTTTTATCGTTCTTTTTCTCTCCACGAGTCTTTTATTCGTTTTTCATTTTTGGTCAACCGAATTAAAATCAATTTTTTTTTTTCATATATAATTATTTATTTTTTACAAAAATTCGATACGTATGTGTATCAACGAAATTGATTAAACCGAAGTTATATATGTCACGAAATTGTGTAGTAATAAGATGTGCATATAACTTCACTCGGTACGTAGCAGAATGAGCGAAGCTGATTGGCGGATTGACCTCTTACCCCCTTCCCACTCTTTCATTCGTTGTCTCTTGTATGGCGACATTAATGTATACGTAACAGTAGGATGCGTGATACGTGATTACAAACGAAAGATCTGATTGTCTATTCTTATGTCCATTTTTTTTCTTTTTGTAAAAACGACGAACACATTTGTATTTATAATCAATGCGATTGATTCCTTCGTTAAAGTACAATCTAAGTAAATAAACGTAAGTATTGAATTTTTTTCCATTTAATATCACCGAAGAATATATACATAACCTCTGCAAAAACGAATAAAATTATTTTTCTTCTTTATTACCCACCAGGATCACCTTTATATCCGTTGATTGTATTATTCAAGTAACGGATTCGAGAAAATGGTTTGTGAAAAGTGCGAGAAGAAATTGGGAAAAGTTATTACCCCGGATCCATGGAAATCTGGGGCTAGAAATACGGTGGAAAGTGGCGGTCGAAAGGTTGGAGAGAACAAAGCTCTATCGGCTAGCAAGGCACGATTCAATCCGTATACCGCAAAATTTGAGACCTGCAGAATATGCAGACAAAAGGTTCATCAAGTAGGTTCGCATTATTGCCAGTCGTGCGCTTATAAAAAATCAATATGTGCGATGTGCGGTAAAAAGCTCATGAGTACAAAGAATTATAAGCAATCTGCTACGTAATGTTTATAAATCGCTTTGTAAGAAATATATCTTGTGAAATAGGCTATCATATTTTTATATCTATAAAGTTGTAAGTACGGAAAAGCTGAACAAAATATGATAAAGTATTTTCGAAACTGTCCCTTCGATGTTATCCAATTGCGATTAAATAAGATACGACTAATGTATTTATATGTACATGGAACATTTTAGTTCGGTAATATTTCATTTCGTTGAAAGTTTATTTAAATGATATTATGATATAACCGATGACTGAATATTAAACGTATTAAATATTTAGTTCTACATATTAGCATGCACAAATTTAAATGTTATTATACAATACAAAAGTGAACAATGATAAAATTTAGAATTAAAAATAATCAAAAGTGGATTCTGCATTATGAAAAAAAGAAAAAAGATTTCTTTATCTTTAATCTTTTTTGTAATATTGTCATATCATACTCTTTTGACGTATTTATATCTAAATACCTATGCACACAGACGAGTACAATAAGAAGAGGTAGTAATATAAGTTTGCATTGTATTTGGATTTTATCATAATATATACATATATATGTATATACTTGTTTTATATCTGTGATATTAAAAATCTTATAATTATGTTACAAGTGATAATACTTATTTAATCCTTTAACACTTTAATTCCATATTATATTACGTAAGAGATATTTTGTTTAAATTACTCTTTTCAGTTCATATAAAATTATTTCGTACAATGTGAGAGCAAAGTACGTTACTAGATTTAAATGATTAACAGTACAGTAATAGTAAAAGTTGAAACGGTTGTTATTTCTTTAGCTTTGAAAAAAATAACAATATTGTTACAAAAAACAACTTGTGTAAAGTATAAAAATATATATTCTATTGCACCAACTTTTATATCTAAAGAAAAATGTACACTTTGTTAATTAAAAATTTATACATACTTTAATGAATTACGTTATAAACAAAATTAATATATCCGTTGTGCAAAATAAGTTACTACATAGAATTTATCTCTTTTCTTTTCTTTTTTTTTCAAATATTAATAACGTGTTTGTATAACGTAAAGAAAGTGATCTCTTTTGACGTGCCGATGTAATTAATTAAAAGAAAAAAGAAATAAAATCTTGACAATTGATATTCTGAAAGTAATCGTTACGAAATGCAACCAGACATAAAACGTACTCTGTTCTTTTTTGTTTTTTTTTTTTTTATCCTCTTACACAGAGGATAGTTGATATAAATTGAGTATTTACTTTTTTCTGAATAATCAATGAGTTAGTCATAGATAGAATTTGTTACAGCATACATCTTTTCGGTTTTCTTTACATTTGTAATCAATATCTACCTTTTTATTTTAAAATGCAGAATATAACTATATCATCGCATTATGCTCTATATATAACTCTATATCAACAGCAGCAATATATTTTCATTTCTGGTTTACACTTATTTACATCATTTTATTTTGTTGCTAATCATATAATACAATATATATCTTTTTTTTTTTATAATTGGTATATTAATGGAAAAACAATTTTTCTTTGATAAATTTTATATCTTCTCTCTTTCTCTCTCTCTCTCTCTCTCTCTCTCTCTTTCTCTCTCTAAATAAAAAATATTTTTAATTAAGAAGAAAAAGAAAATTAATTATAAAACAATGTATGATTCTGCAACTCTATAAGAAATTAAAATCGATCGGCGACGAAGTAAAAATATAATGGAACTTATAAACTATAAACCCCATTACCAATATTGAAAAGAATAGCTGTACAAACTAATATCTCACTTACAGATCATTCTCTTAAAATTTGACTTTGTTGACACCATAAGAAAAAAAACTTGTATACGCAATACATAGGGAACGAAAGATTTGATTATACAAATGTTGTTACTAAATTCTTAAAAAAATATAGATTCATTTAAAATTGTAATCATAATATATATATGTACATAATATAATAATACTTAACGGAAAATCTTATATCAACAATTTGTGCAATTTTTCCGTGCACATTGTCTGTTAACCTTTTTTTTTTTTCTTTTCTTTTCTTTTTTCTTTTTCTTTTTAAATAACTTTTCAAATTCCAACATCTCCCGCGCTCAACATCATACTCATTCATTGCCACATAAATGTTTACTTATGGCACATGACATTATAACGTTTATTTTCATGTCTTTTTTTTTTGTGTGTGCCGAATATTTTTTTTTTTTGTATACATATTTTCTCAACTCTATCCCTCCTTTTCATATATTCCTTTTGCAAATCAGTCAATAAATAAAAGTTATCATTGATAAAATTAAAACAAGAAACTAAAACGACAAAAAGAGACTTAAATTATTCAATACTAAGTACTATCGGAAATAAAATATAAAATCGTGTATTGTTATTTCTTTTTTTTTTTGTTTGTTTGTTTGTTTGTTTTTATAAACAAGCAGCAGTACTCTTCTACGCGCATTTTTATTTATCTCGATTTTGAAAGAACTTTTGCTTCCGAATGCTACTACATTAAAATATTTCCCAATGATCATTCTCACGTGAGATTATTTTAACACTTTACACGCATTCGTACGCGGAAACTCAATCATATAAATGCAGACTCTTATTATCGTGACTCAATATTATTTAAATACAAAAATATACTTCATTGCGCTATAAAATATTATTTATCAATATTCTGAAACTCAAGGGTTCTCAGTTCTCATAAAGTATTTTACTTTCAGATATTCGCATTCCTGAGTAATACACTTATCCTTTCTTTCCTTTTTTTCTTTTTTTCGGTCAAATAAACATTCGAGTACAGGCACCATGAGACGACGTATCAATGATCATTATCTCTCACTAAGGAAATCTGATTAATACAATATTTTCAAATTTCTTACTTCCTCACCTTCACATACAACAACGTCTTTACATTAATCCAATCTTCGATCATTGTATTGCATGATCTAACAAAAAAAAAAGAAAAAAAAAAAACAAAAAAAAATAAAATAAAATAAAATAATATCTAAACGAAATTTCCAACTTGTCCATTCGATATTCAAAGACGCGTTTTCTTACTGATGTATCACCTTATCGTCTCCAGAGGACAACATAATATTCGTAACGGATTGCGGCTGACTACTACCATTACCCCATCGATTTTGATCCTTGTTATCGCCCAAGAAGATCCAATGTTCGAACTTTTTATTAGCGCCCTCGGATTGTTGTTTCTCATCGGCAAGATTGTTGTCGGAAGGTGTTTGAGAATCCTTACCGGTCGTAGATTTGTATTCCGACACATAAACTACATGCTTCTCCGTTTTATCATCTTTCGCCATGTTTTTCGTGATGTCCGATCTTCTAGGTGGAACCGGTGGTTTTTTACCGGACGTTGGTTTTCCATTGGACGTAACGGTGATCTTCTCATGATGTCCTAACTTTCTGGCCTCCCCGTTGTTCCCCATAACAGAGCGTACGTCCTCGCTCTCAACGTCCAAATCACGAATACTGTCCCTGTTAGCCGAAACCTTGATTTCCGTGATATACGTCATCTTTTGCGGACTGTTCGGCATCGGGGTACTCGGCAATGGTGGACGAACTTCCGATTCCTGTAAATTATAATCGATAGATTCCCTTACGAGTCCGCTGTCTTCGCTGTTCTCTCCGCTGGAGACACTGACGTTACTGATATTATGTCTGTCGTTATTCGGAGACGAGAGATTCTTGCTGTTGACGGTGACATTGGATCCAAATTCGTACTCGTCTTCCTCATCCTCAACCTCCACCTCCTCCACATCCTCCTCCAAATCCTCCTCCTCGTTACCTGCATTGCGTTTGGTATAATGCGAGCCTAACAACGTTCCCGTACAAGACTTGGACTTAACGGGGGAAGAATATCTCTCGCGTTGACGATCTGACGACTTATCCTCGAATTTCGATCTGTTCACGTGAAAGGTCGAAATCAAATGTTCCTTACCGTCGACGTTGAACTCGTCGTTCGACTTGAGTTCCTCCTGCACCTTCGAGACCTTCTTCACAACCACCTCCCCCTCCTCATCCTCCTCCTCCTCCTCCTCCTCCTCCTCCTCCTCCTCGTCCTCGTCCGTTTCGGATTTGGAAACGTGAACTTTGGAGTACGTCGGAGTGGAGGATCGTCCGACGATCGATTCTTTAACGTTCGTCGAGCGAACGGACTCGAAAACTTTTCTTTCATCTTCCAAAATAATCGATCGCCCGTTTTTACGTTCCTGGTTATCGTTGTTCGATCTCCTGTCTCTGATAGATTCGACGTTATGCCGTTTCTTCAAACAATTTTGCTCGTGTTTTAAACTTTTCTCCTCGCAACCACGGCAATACTTCTTATCAACGTGAATCTTCGTTATCGGTTCCTCGACGACCGACTTTTTGCAAGCGTAATAAGTCGTCGTAGGGTCGTTCGACGAACGCGCGTTATCCTCCTCCCTTCGTTCGTCCGAACGCGACGAATTCATTTTCAACGATTCGTTCGAGATCAACGGCGATTTACCACCGGCATGCATCTCGAAGTAACGCAACGCTCTGTTGAAATCCTCGTTGACGGGAGTACCGTCGTCGTAATCGTTTTCACCGGTGACGACGACCGTATCGCCTTCCTCGTCGCCGTCCTCGCCATCCTCGTCGTCGTAGTTCGACGATGATTTAGCGGTTTTCCTAAAATCCAATTCCATTTCCTCCAACGTCGGACTCTTAACGACGATACCGTCGTTAACGATTCTCGCCAATGAATTATCCTCGTCGGGATTGAACATCCTCTCGGCGTGTATAAATTCTTGAGTTAGACGTTTGCTCAAAGGTAAATTGTACAGTTCTATGCTGGTATAGTTCTCACGATTAGCCTCGATGTCGTCCAATCTATTATCATCGTTTGTTACCGCGGACAATAATTCCCCCTTCATTTTAATCTCCACGGCCGACTTCGATCTTTCCAACGTACCGTTGCTCTTCTTACGGGTCCTCGACTTTTTGGATCTATCGTTTAACTCCTTCTCCCCCTCCCCCTCTTTGTCTTTGTACTCTTCCTCCTTCTCCTTAACCCTCCCGTCGTTTTTCGTCCATAGTACGTCCTCCAAAGTGCCCCATTCGTTCGACTTTTTCAATTTACATTTGTCGAAGGTATCGATCTGATCCAATTTCGTAAGATCCTCGGTCGATTCGTTTATATCTTCCGGCGGTAACGGGGCCTTCCTTTTTTTCGAACCAGGATCGGTCATATCGAGACTCTGTGCTCTTTCCAATTGGTTAGACGAGGTTTTTTTGTTCTCGTACTTCGACAAATCGCCGAGGCTCGCTGCTTTTCTATATACGTCGTCGTCGTCGTCATCGTCGTTCACCAGGTCGTCGTCGTCGTCGTCGTCGTCATCGTCGTCGTTGATCATCACCTCGGTGGGTACAGGAGTACGATGTATCGTAATATCGGCTGGATTCAATTCGATCGTAGTAAAACTATTTTGAACCTCCGAGTCGGTATCCGACTCGGAATTTCTTCTATTAACGATACGATGATTACTCTCGAGCCTCGGTCTACGGATTAATTCCGTCGTGTCCTCGATCGTAATATCCCTGACCTTGTTAACGTAATCGCTCAATGATTCGGTATAATCGGCGATACTGTCGATCGCGTCGACTTCTTTATCGATATCGTTGGATCTCGAAGGTAGCGAAACGATCTTCCTTGTTGGAGGTACAGCGACGGAAGCAACGTCCGGCCGTTGTTGTTGTTGTTGTTGTTGTCGTTGTCGTTGTTGTTGTTGCTGTTGTTGTTGTTGTTGTTGTTGTTGTTGTGGTTGTTGATCTACGTTGGTCGTGTTATTGACTTTCGGTGGCGCCGGTGCCTTTCTTTTATTCTTCGGCGGACTTTTAAGATCCTCCATGTCGTTCGTCGTTCCACCAGTGACAACAGCGTCCTGCTGCTGCTGTTGCTGCTGAGAGTAGACGTTCTTCGGTGAATTATTATTCAATAACTCCGAACTACTTTTTCGGTTTCTACGAGCTGCCATAGCGGCGTTGTGAACCTCGGCCGGTACCTCCGAAGGTATCGTTATCGATTCGTTCCTCGATCTATCGGGATTATTGTCCGTCGTCGACGACGACGACGACGACGACGACGACGACGAGGAACCGTCGTTATTACCGTATGTTTCCAGGTTACGTTTGTTAATTCTTGCAACGCTCGTTGAGAGAAGACCTTCCGTACGGTGTCGCGAATCCGTCGTCGTCGTCGTCGTCATCGTCGTCGTAGTCGTACGCGATTTTTTAACGTTCTCCGACTTGACGTCGGACGACGCCGACGCCGCCGACGCCGACGTCGCCACGGTCGCGTTAACAGTCCCATTGCCTGCTCCTGTACCGCTGTTAGACATGTGCTTCTCAACGTCCATCTTTTTCGAATGCCTACGTTCCAAATTCGTGTTGTGCTCGTTCTGATTCTCAATACGGTGTACGGTACCATCGAGGGCCGGCAATACCTTTATACCAAATTTCTGATGATTGTTCCTCACCTCGTCGTGACGTCTCTCCAACGTCTGACTACCCGGCGTTGATTTCGACGATTTCAACGTCGAATTATTCATCGTCGAGTAATTCGAACCAACCGAGGACTCGTTAGGATCGGCTATGAACAATCTCTTAGCCGTACTCTTATTATGTGCCTGTGACAATTCCGGTATCGATTGGCTTCTATAAAGCGGATGGCATATCCTCGTTGGGCTTGGACCCACCGTCTTCTTCAACAAGGTCGTTGGCTTCGAACCGGTACCACCGCTCTCGACTTCCAATTCTACGTCGTATGGCGACGCATAACTCAATATCGTCAGGGCATCCTCGTAGACCATGTTACGGAAGCTGATCTTCACGCTTGCTATCCGATCGCCTAAGGAAAATTCGAAAGAAAAAGAGGAACAAAGAAAACGATGAAATGAAATCAAGTAAAATGATATAATGGCACAACATAATTCATCTTTTAATGAAATTAATGTATTTTTAACGCTCAAAAACGTATTGAAATGTGCGCGCGCGATGTGTGTGCGTGTGCGTTTAAAGAAAAAAAAAAAAAAAAAAAAATAAAAGAATAAATACAGGTCAAAAAGTAATGCGTAAAATCGATCATATATGTAACAGTATTATTTACACGGGATGGTTTCAAAGTTTTTGTTTTTTCTCTGGATTATATTAAAAATACATCGATCTTCTTCTCGTGATATTTTCTTTTTTCTTTTTCAGACCAATTTTTCTTTTTTGCTTTTGTTGTTGTTCTTGTTTCTTTTTTTTTTTCTTTTCGATTAAATATTTGATCGGTGTCTCAAACGAATGATCAGTATTATTGTAATGATCAAATATCGATACTGGTAATATAAGCGATGCAAATCTGGACAGTTAATTTTACGTATACCAATTATTAATTAATAATAAAAATATTGATCGAATAAATGGAAGTGTCATAATCTTTATTTTCTAATGTGGATATGTGTATACATCACGTGTACACGTAGAATTAATGAAATTTCACTGTTTCATTCGTAAAAAAAAAAAAAAAAATAAGAAGAAGAAGGGGAATCTAGGTATATAGATCATTCCCACGGAAGAGAATGAAGGAGAATCAGGTGACTACTCTCCGGTATAAACCCCCTACGTGATATTACAATTTAATTGTGCTACTCGTTCGAAAGAAAGTACGTATGTACTTTAATACCATTGTTTTGATATTCCCGTCAAAAAAAAAAAAAAAAAAAAAAAAAAAGAAAGAAAGAAAAGAACCAAAAAAAAAAACAACCGCGATATCACAGCTTTTTTTTTTTTTATACAAAAACAAAAATCAAGAAAAAATAATAAGCCGCGATATCTTCGTTTTGTATTAAAAAAAAAAAAAAAAAAAAAAAAAAAAAAAAAAAAAAAACTAAAACAATTGCATTTATTATAAAACCGGATACATGCAATTATTTGCATAACTGTAAATTATAAATACCATAAGAAATATTCTAATTTTACGAAATATATATCGAGGATAAATAAGAAAAAAATATTTTAACAAACGAATATAAAAGCGAACCGACGAAACGATCCAATTAACTCGACTCTTGGTATCCATTAATCTTACTTTTGATCAATTAATCCAGACCGATAAGCATTTGTCTATCGATCTAGTTTATTCTCCTGGATTGAGAAAAAAAAAAGAAAAGAAATAAAAAAAGGATAGAAAAATAATAATTACCAGGATGTATACGGCCAGATTCGGAGGCTGGTCCACGATGGAGTAGATCTTTAACGAAGATCCCTTCTCTCATGTTTCCGCAAACGTTGAATCCAAGCCCAGTGAAATCTCGACTCCTCAGACTGACTACACTGACTCTGGTAGCTTTTGGCTGTTCGTAAAACGTTAACAAACGAAAAATAATATCATTTAAGAACGAAATATATTCGATCGAAACTTATGTTGCCTTCTCCCCTAATCGATTACGTCTCCCGTTTTACTTTTTCACCGTTTGTCCTATCTTTCTTTCTTTTTTTTTTTTTTTTCTTATTTCTTCTTTTGGTCGAATAAAAATCGATAAAATTTAGAAAGATAATCGTTGTACGTCTTTGGGTATATTACATTCTCGTTTCATGAAACTCTAGACGTATTTCGAGCGAGCCTGCGATCGATCGCGGCATCAACATCAACGACGACAAGTGACCCTTGCCATGCACATACTCTTGTATATAAGCACACACACACACACACACACATATATATATAAATATATATGTGTAAGTATATAAGTTATCCAACGTAACAACAACGGTCTCGTGTCTCCACGTATAAACACGGTCAAGTTATGTCAGTATATGCACGTATTGGAACGTCGACGACGATGATGAAGGGGTGGAGCGGGTTGGGAAGAATGGGGGATGGGGTAGAAGGAGGTGGGCGAAAGGGGTTCGTTTTCACGTCATAATAATCCGTGTGTTACATTCGATACCTTACTCGATAATAATCGACACCGATTTTACATAAATTCTTTTCTTTTTTATTTTTATTCATTAGCTCGATGAAATCCGACGTTTAACAACGAGCACACTCCGTGTAGCAACGTCGAGCGGGGGAGCGGGGAGGGAGGGGGTGAGCGATCGTATTGAACGATCGTTTTACTATTTTCTCGTTCAAAAAAAAAAAAAAAAAAAGAAAGGAAAAAAAATGTAAATAAAGCTTACACCAAGGCAGGAGTCGTCTAAGGTTCTCCTTTTATCGTTACGATTGGTCGAGCCAATTCCCAACGACGTCCATGGTGTCGACCAACGGGTTGAATCCTTGGCAGGAGTTGTATCGGGCACCATTGATATCGATCTATCAGCTGAAATCCTACCGACCGTTGGCGTGGCATCCTTGAAACATGGATTGTCGAAGGCGTATGCATCCTCAACTATCTCTGGATCCGTCACCAACACCAAATGTTTACCTGCGTATACACACACACGCACACATAAATATATATATATATATATTATATATGCATACTATAAATATATTATATTCATACGTATGTACCTACATACGTATATGATGTACGTATTAATATGATAAAGATAATCAATTAGGATTGGTTTCGAATAATTGGATAAAAATAAATAAAGAAATTATCAAATTTATTTGCCAATCGACAGTTGGGGTTGTTACGCGTCTGAAATAATTTGATTTGATATTCTTCTAACGTTCAATGAATCAAAAAGGCCACGAAATTTCTAACGTGCTAGCATTTCGACCGGTGATCGATCGAAGTCGGACGACATTTCGAAATAGGTTTTTCTTATTTTTTCTTATTTTTTTTTTTTTTTTTTTTTTTTTTTTTTTTTTTTTTTTTTTTTTTTTTTTTTTTTTATAGGAAAAGAGATCGCAGTAGTGTTCATTATTTTATCGTTTATTTTTAACGACAACTTGAGCACCTTTTAAAGACCCTCGACTAATGAATATAGAAGTATATGTGTGTGTGTAAATTTGTTTTCAATTGATTAGAATTCTAAAAAGCTATAATCTCGAATATTTTATCTAAGTGGCACATCCATCCATAATAAAAATATCATGGAAATAATAGAAAAAACAATACAAAAAAAAAATAATAATAATTACAGCATCGCATATTGAAATACATTAAACATTGCCACTTTCTAATTTTCTAAATACCTATTTAAATTCTTTTTTTTTTTTTCGTTGGAATTAAACCTAACTCGAATGATTTAAACAACGAATCGTTAACATTTTTTCTTAAAAAATGATTGTTAATCACAATTGATCATTAACGATCGTCGATCATCGAACGATCGTTTCTAAATTTTCTTCTAAAGAATGATTGTGAATCACGAATGATCATTAACGATCGTCGATCATCGAACGTTTTTCATCGTTTTTTAATTTTCTTCTGAAGCATGATTCTTAATCGCGAATGATCATTAATGATCGTCGATCATAGAACGATCATTTTTTAAATTTTCTTCCGAGGAATGATTCGACGTGTCTAAAAAAAAAAAAAAGAAAGAAAAATGAAAAAAAATCTTTCGCACAAAAACCGGAAAAGAAAAGAAAAGAAAAGAAAAAGATGGGGAAAAAAAAGGTATTAAGAAGAAAAAAAAAAAACCTTTTCTTCTCGGTTCAATGAAACGACGGACGGATTTCCAGAAAAAAATTCGTCGTAAATTGAAGCCGACCCTTCGTCCACTTTTCACCGGCATTTTTCTGTCGTCCTCACGTTTGATGAACCCGAACGGTATCGTCACAGAGACCGCGACGTAGACGTCGTGGACAAAGACGAAGACGAAGAGGAAAACGACAACGACGACGACGACGAAAATGACAACAACGACGACGATGGCAAAACGTGATTCATATTAATCGTAAGTAGAAGTACTTATGGTTCGGATTGGCACGGCTAATGTGTGTATATATATATATATATATTAACGTAATTCCATGTTTGGTATACATATCGACAGGAAGGAAACGCATTCTTTGGCAAACACCAACACCACCACCCTAACCAACCTATAGAATACGTTTATGTGTGACACGTACGACGTATATATCTCTACATATATGTATATCCTTGATGTTCTTCGTCGTTCATAACGAATATTTATCATTTGATCCTATATATATATAATTAATATATATATATATATATATATGCGATAATACATATACGATAATACATATAATTAATATATATATATATATATATATATATATTAATTCATTATTTATATACATATTAATTTATTATATATGTATATATATATATATATATATATATATAAAAAATAAATTTGCGAAAAGTATATAGAAATAATAGTTGCATATTTACCTGCTGAACGCATCGGTTTAAATATTATACATGTACCAGCCGCACATACCATAGCTCATCTTACGTAACTTGCATTCAGTCGGCTAATCATGCTTGGTATGCACGATCGATGACTCTTCGTTGAATAAAAAAAAGGAGAGAAAGAGTGTATGCGTGTGTGTGTGTTTGAGAGAGAGAGAGAGAGAGAGAGAGAGAGAGAGAGGGAAGAAAATAGAGAGGTTGATTAGGAAGTAGAGGAGGGGGAGGAGGAGTGGGGAGAAAAAAGGAGTTGAAAAGATGAACGCCCACAGGAATTTTCTTCGAGGAATGTCCGTGTTGTTTCTCATTTTTTTTTCTTGTTTTTTTTTCTCTTTTTCCTTCTCTCTCTCTCTCTCTCTCTCTCTCTCTCTCTCTCTCTCTCTCTCTGTCTTTTTATGGTCACCACAAAAGAAAAGGTACGATTGAACGAACGGGCGTGCAAGATCGATTACAATGGAGTTATTTAGAATGAGGATGGTAGTAGCAACGTGCAGGTGGGTCGTTCGATTATCGATTATTGCGTGAAGTCGATATATACTATCTATAGTATCCGCCATTGGAGAATTGGTTAAAGAATGTTGATGGTAAGATAATAAGAATCAAAGTGCAACGAGCTGGGACGCGAGGATATTAAAAAAAAAAAAAAAAGAAAAAAAAATAGGAAAGAAAAGATGGGGGAGAAAAAAGAAAGAATTCATTTACGAGTTAATTAGGATTAATTATAAATGATTAGGCGAACACCGGCTCTCTTACGAATCCGTTGGTTTTGTAACGATTGGAAATATTTTAGTTTTTTTTTTCTTCTTCTTCCTTTTTTTATATAACCCATAAAATCTCCATATTTGTAACGATTGATTACTTACACGAATTAATTAATGTGTATAAGATGTAAAAATTATTTCGTTCGTTATTCGTCCAAAAAAGATTCTTTTGCTTTTTTTTTAATATATATATATATATATATATATATATATATATATATATATATATATATATATATATTTATAAACTATAAATACAAATTTTATATATAATTAACAATGCATGGATATTAAATGTATTATTAATTACGTACGCGTTATTCGTTCAATCTTTTTATAAAAACAAAATTACATATATATGTAATAAATAAACAAATATACATATATATATATCTATATTAAAAATAATAATAAATTAATAGATTATATAAAATCTTCGTAAGATATATATTTCCCATACGAACAATTAATGTCTGATAAATACAATTTTATTTATTTCTTTTTTTCAAATTAAACGCACGATTCTCTGTAAGTTTCTTCTATGGAAAACTTTTCCATTCATTTTTGTTTTTGTTTTTTTTTTCTTTTTCCTTTAATAAGACCATGTCCATATGAAAAATAAAAATGATTAAAATTAAATACGTTAATTCAATGAAACTTTTCATAAACATAAACAACATGCACAAAAATTAAATAAGAAACACATCGTTAACATATTATGTTATCACTGCGTGCGATGCATGTGACGTCATAAAAGAAAAAAAAAAAAAAAAAAAAAAGATAGGAAAAAAAATGGACTCTGTTTATTCTCAATCCTTACGATCATTATTACCAGACGTTCTCACGAGGTCTGCCTGTCACGCGTGCATCGATGACATACTCCAAGAGTAAACAAGCAAGTCTCCAAGTGCATGCGTCTTATTTCTTTTCAAAGAGTGCACCGTCCCCGATGCAGCTGTATCTTTTTCCTTCTCTTCTTTTTTTCTTCTTCTTTAAACTCGACGACGATTTCAAATATTATACAATGAATAAATAAATAAATACATAAATAAATAAATAAATGTGTGTGTGTGTGTGTGCGCGCGCGCGCGCGCGCGTGTGTGTGTCTCTCTCTATACAATTTAAATAGAAGGAGAACGAAATTAAATAGCGTTTCCCATATATTCGTACCACGTGTGATTTTTGCTAATTAGCTTGGCGCGTTAATTGAGCGCAGAAACAACTACTACGTGTTTTCTCTTTCGAAACGAACGTGTCAACGAATTGGAAGAAGAAGAAGAAGAAGAAGAAATAAACAAGAAAGAAAGAAAAAAAAGAGGAATTTGAAAAGAAAGACAAAAAGAATAACAAATAATATTTATCTCTCCTTGTGAATATTATTATATTTACGTCTACGAAATTGTTCAACGTATTAGCGATTAGTTCTAATGACGACAATGCGACGCAATTTCAAATCGCGTCGCGACGTACGATTCGCGCGCGATGTTGAGGGAATAAGCAAAAAGAGAGAGGAAAATAAAAAAAAAAAAAATAGGAACAAAAGGAAGAAAAAAATTCTACGAGCAATTTTTTATTTTTTTATTTTTTTTGTCTTCTCTTTTTTCGAAATGTTCGCGTTCGGGCGATTCGTACGAACGATAACGCGACGCAAATTTAAAAACGACGAGCGCTGACCCGTTAACGGGTGGGACAAGAAAAAAAAATAAATCAATCAATCAATAAATAAAAAATTAAAATTAAAAAAGAAAAGATAATGAAGAACGAAATAGAAGGATTCTATGAATCAGATTCTTTTTTTTTAATTATCATTATTATTATTATTTTGCTCCCCCTCCCTCCTCTCAAATGTTTACGCTCGCTCGAGTTATGCAATTGATCTGAGCGATAAAAGAGATGCAATTTAAAATGCATTTACGATTCGTTAATTCGGGGGAGGGGAGGGTCAGAAGTCGG
>OU426854.1:7450212-7460212 GCA_911387685.1 Dolichovespula media
TCGATTAAACAAATTGATCGTTGATTCATCCCTTCTTGTGTTTTTACATATATATATATATATATATATATATGAAAATGATATTAAATTATTAAAAAATTTTAATAGTACGTATATCATCATCATCATCTGTGTTAATTATAGATTGTTATCTGCAAAATTGATCTGGAAAATTTTTCGAATCGTTCTTCGCCATTAAACGACGCGTAGAGTCCATTAGTATATATCGATCCTCTCGCAGGATCCAATCGATTCGCGATCCAATTGGTCGATCTATTGATTTATATTGATCGTTTTATATAGACCTTGACGAGTTTCGAGTTTCTATATTTGTCCGATTACGTGCATAATGATAATTAAATATAACAAGGAGAAGCAAGAAAAGAGAAAGAAAAAGAAAAAAAAAAGGAAAAGAAAAAGAAACAAAAAATTCTCACAATAATTACAATTGTTTCTTGAGATCAATGGATTCAATTAATTCCTCCGAAGATAAATTAATCAGAATATTTTTCTTTTTCTTCTTTTTTTTTTTTTTCATAGAATTAGTCGAACAACTGACGATTTATAAACAGGTAGTAAAGACTCCTTTTTTCCTCGATCCGTGAATTAATGCGTGAAAGCTATGCGTGCGATAGAAGAACCGTCGGATCTCACCGATAATAATCGGAACGTAACAATTTTATAGCTATATATATATATATATATATATATATATATATAAAATGAAAATAGAATTTCCTTTCGAACTGTATAGTATCTTCCGTTCGATATAATTATCTAAATAAATATATCATATACACTCACATTTATATTTATAACAACGATAACATATGTCGGAGTATTTATTAAAAAAAAAAAAAAAAAAAAAAAAAAAAAACAGAATTACATTACACCGTATCAACCATTAATCATTAATAATTAAATAAATAATAATACCTAAGTATATAAGCTTATATAAGCATATAACTGAGATAGGATATCGTAAAAAAAAAAAAGTAAAGAAATAAAAATTTAAAAAAAAAAGAAAAGAAAAATTAATAATTAAAATAAAATAACGTTATCGAGATAACGTAAATATATATTATCTATATACCACGAGACTCCGTGTATATAAGTACGTATATACATACGTAGTAGACATTAAAGACACTTGGAAAAAATACATTATAATCTCTTCCAACTAATGTTCCTCTTGCTGTAAGCTCCGTAAACGCCATAATCGATGGATGGATGGATGGATGGATGGATTACATCGAAGGATTTACCTTCGACGAGTTCGTTCAATGAAATAAATACCTTGATATAATCGGTGCATACAAAGACGCAACAGAGACGACGACATTGACAATGAGTCATTAAACATCCCAAGTGGGCCGCTTGCAGTTAATAACCAAGAAGCACGAAGAATTATCTCCTTTTTACTGTTTTTTCTTTTTTCTTTTTTCTTTTTCCTTTTTTTTTCTTCGTATCTCAATGGAAGGAGATACATAATCGTGCCAACGACGAAAAGGTGTCTATTTTTACAACCCATTTTTTTAATACCTTAAACAAGAGTCCCTCCCACTCCCACCCCACCCTCCCACTCTCTGTCCGTATACACGTAAGGAAATCTCAATGTCATTTGTTCCTACGATTCATTCCAAATTCGTAAAGTCTCGTTAGGTAATTGTTGCATTCTAAATGTATTTTTTTTTCTTTTATATATATATATATATATATAATATTTTTTTATATATATAATAAAAATATTATATATATAAAATATTATATATATAATATTTTTTTTCTTTTATATATATTATATATATATATATATATATATATATATATATATATATATTGATTCATTTTTATACTTCGTCGTGTCGCTTAGGTTAGCCTTGAATTTAATTCAATTCGAGGGAGGAGGAGGAGGGGGAGGGGGGGTGGATCCGTCGTAATATAAAGAGATGAGAGGAACGAGAACGAATAATCACGGATTAAAGATGTCTAATCCGAGATAATTATCGAAAATCATGAAACGTGATAAACTTGGAAAAGTCGAACGTTTACGTTCATGAAAGGCAACGACTACGACACTTTCCTCGTCACATACACGGCGAACTAAATTATTACCAATTCGAACGAATATTCGTAATGTATGTATTTAATATTTTACAAATGAAATAAATCATCTTTTCTTTCTCTTAAAACAAAAAACAAAAAAAAGGGGGAAGAAGAAGAAGATCATCTCGACGATTCAAAAACTTCGTTATCTTTAATGATATCGAATGAAATCTCATTGATAAAAACGTGACACCCAGTGCACGCGATCTCTCTCTCTCTCTCTCTCTCTCTCTCTCTCTCTCTCTCTCTCTTCCCATAAAAATTCGAACGTTTCGATGAAAGTTACAATGGACGATTTCTTGATCGTATACCAGGTGATCCAAATTATTAACTCATCGAAAGAAATATAATACATAAAAGTTATTCTTTTCTTCTTTCTTAAAAAATAAAAAAAAATAAAAAGAAAAAAAGATATTAAACATCTTCATTATGGATAATTTCGAACGAAATCATTCTCTTTCTCTCTCTCTCTCTCTCTCTATGTATCACTCTTGATAAAAACGTGACACCGAGTACATACAATCTCTCTACAAGACGTACCACTTCTTTCTCCCATTCTCGCTACGCAACCACAGTGCACATAATCTCTACATACATTAAACGATACAATTAAGTTCCTTTCTTTCTTTCTTTCTTTCTTTCTTTCTTTTCTTAAAAATATTTCTTTTACGAAAAATTTCTCAAACGGGTGAAAAAATTTGGTATCATTAATAAATTTCTTTTCTTTCTTTTCTTTTCCTTTTTCTTTTTCTCTCCCCACGTATAAAATCATTCGACTAAAAACGTGACACCCAGTACACCCAATCTCGGCACATAAACCTCTCTCTCTCTCTCTCTGTCTGTCTGTCTCTCTCTCTCTCTCTCTCTCGCACAAACTCACTCACTCACTTTATCTGCGCAACGTAACATGCTTCCAGATCTCGATGGAAATCCTGTTTAGCCTAGCGCATCGTCGCGTGAATTACGAGAAGAAACTCGAGCGTTGGTTTACACCGGCGCTCCCACAGAGAGTTCCAGTGGAGAGTTGGACACACACACACAGACATTTTTTTCACACTCGAGCGAGCTGGTATTTAGGTGCTATTTAAAGGAAGATACTCCTTTTTATAACGACAGCCTTATTAATATCGTCCTTCTACAAGGACGACGATTGAAAATTCCTCTACGCCGAAGACGTACGCGAAAACCTACGAAATTTGCGAAATGAATGAAAGATTGAGAGGAAAAGGATAATAATCGACGAACGAAAAGAAAAAAATTAAAAAAAAAAGGAAAAGAGAAAAGTGAACGGAAGGAAAAGAAGAAAACGCGAGGACAAAGAGGAAGTGGAGGTGGAAGTGGAAGTGGAAGTGGAAGAGAAGAGAGGGGGAAAAAAAGGATTGATAAAAAATTCGGACAATCGATAAGTGTCCCTTATCGATTACGTCGGTCGTCCTGAGATATAGGCCAATCGTCATGCTCGATTGATTCCAAACAACAGTCCTAACACGACTCGCGATGAATATTTTTGTCGAATTGTATATATATATATATATATATATATATCTGTGATTCTTTCACTCGAATAAAAAAAAAAAAAGAAAAAGAAAGAAATGAAACAAAATTTTTGTTGAGATGATGATTGCCTTTTAAATTTGTCGAACACGGGGATTCGACCTTCTGTTCTCCTTACGTTTTTCTACTCTCAAATGTAAACGCAACGAAACGTCAACGAGATTTTATTTATGAACAAATGCCGTATCGCCGACCATGAACGACGGATCACGTTCGTTGATTTTTCGCAACGCCGATCGCACGTTTTTTTCATTTTCTTATATACGCATATATATATTTATATATATATATATATATATATATATATATATATATATATATATACACACACACACAAATTTGCTTTTAAATATCCTTTGTATGATCATTATGTCTTTTTTTTTTGTTTAATCAAATTTTCTCTCTCTCTCTCTCTCTCTCTCTCTCTGAGGTCTTAAAGTAGCTCAAAACTACAAACTACGATATAAATTTATGTTATATAATAAATTCAATTTAATATTATCTAGTAGTCGTCGTATAATTTTTATTTCTATATTTGTAAACATACATACATACATACATACATACATATATATATATATATATATATATATATATATATATATATATATATATATATAATCGAATTTAAACGGGTTTATATTTCGCTCAATCATTAGCATGAAAATTTATAAATGAATAATTGATTTATTATAACGACGATAGTCAGAATATAGTGTGTAAACGCCTCGTGTAGTTTTATATACTCAATATATGCCAATGACGTATGCATATTATAAAGATGAATAAATCATAGGGGGGTATAGAGTAGTGCGATACATTATTGGTAGGAAAAAAAAAAAAAGCAATAAAAAAAAAGGGAAGAAAAAAGATAGAGAGGAAAGAAGAAGGAGGAGAAGGAGAAAACGAACGAAACATATATAGAGTCGATCATGCAAAAAGATACATATTCGAAAAGTGAACGCATCCCCATTCCCCCGCGTTCATTGGTCAAGGTCATCAACGTGAGGATCATCGAAAGTCACTTGGTATTCTCCAACTAACTCAAGACACGTCTATCTCGCGATCTCCAGAAAAGATTTACCTCGACGTCCTCGTTTCACAAAGGATTTGGCATAGATCCAAAAGAATAGATCCATCCATCGATCTATCTATCCATCCGTCTATCGATCTGCCTATTTCGAAACTGGTTCATGATTATCAAATCAATTTTATTTTTTCTTTTTACCTTTTTTCTTTCTCTTTTTTTCTTATTATTCCTTTTCTCTTTCTCGATAGGTATACAACTTCCTCCCCCTCTCCCTCCCACCCGGTTCGTTTTAAAAGTCAAATAAAACGATGAATAAGTTACAAGTTCAATTTGATTTCTACCGATGTCACGTATATACTGATATAATAGATATCAAGTGGTATAGAGATCAGAGCACATAAGTTCAATTGATAGATCTAGAAAATAATGAGAGTGATCAATGGTTACGAATAAAAAGTTACGTTTCATCTTTTTTCGTGTTCAACGTCATGAGTGAACGATCATTCTGACAACACCGATATAAATATATATAAGTAATAAGACACACACACACACACACACACACACACACACACATTCACACGCGCGCGAACATATGTACATAAGATAGGTCAAAAGTTTTTAGGCGGGTCGAAATATTTCCTATAGATAAATTTCAAAAATTCTATCACACATTTTCGAGACTTTCCTTTTTTTTTTGTTCGCAAGTTCTATTCAAGCTAGGCTCGTATGAAATTAACTAATCTGGTTGGTAGATCATTTAAAATTATTTTTTATTTTTTCGAGAGAATAATTATCGATTATTGTAATAAAATCGTTATAGGAACACTTACGGTCCGTCATACGTATCGAAAAAATATTAATTATCTCGTTAAAACATTACGACGATAACACCACTGAAATAACACACGACTTTCGAACGATACATATATATATATATATATATCTTACACTTTCTACGTTATACTACGATTGACCTTGGTTAACTTAAAAGGCCATAACTCGATCTTTGCTTCGATTATACCCAGAAGAAATGGAAAGGAAAGGAAAGGAAAGGAAAGGGTTCTTAACCTCTCGAATTGAAAACGTTCGAACAAATCTTACGAAAACATAAGTTCTCTTGTTCGTCTCACGATTTTTAGTTGTTACATACCATCATATATCGTCGTCGATTATTGTTATAATCTCGTGTATAAACTCGTTAATCCCTACAAATAGGAGAGAAAGAGAGTTCGTTATACAACCCGGATAAAGAAATCGAAAGGGGTAAGAAAGCTGATACAGTATCATAGTTAACTTGTAAGTACATACTTGAAAAAACATACGTACGGTGTAATTAAAAAAAAAAATAATAATAATAAAAAACAATAAAAATAAAAAAGAAATTCCTAGGTGATTTTTAACAATCGACAACTCTTCCTACGTTTTCGTTTTCACAATTGTGGATACATTTGGACGGACAGAAAAAAAAAAAAAACAATTCCACCTTAAAATAGATCACGTGAAAGTGTAATTGATTCTTAAAATGATTTAAGAACTTTTGTTATATATACATAAACATATACATATACATATACATTTATATGGATTAGAAAAGCAAAGAAAAAAGAGAGAGAGAGAGAGAGAGGCTGAGTTAGAAGTTAAGCGTGGGAGGGCGGAAGGGTGAGGTGGGGTGGGTCGGGAGGGAGGGGACGGGACGGGTGGTGGAGGATAGAATGCATCGAAGGAAGGAGAATGACAACGGCCGTGATTATGCAGAAATGCGAGGCGTGGCATTTGTAAAAAGGTGACTTAAGTTGAAGTCTATATATTGATGTTGCTTGGCTCGCCATTGCTATGAGCTTTAAACTGGTTACGTGCTGCCCATTGGCTGGGCTATCCGTAGCCCCGGAAATGATTTTCCTCGCGAGTTAATATAAGTTCTCCTTCGTTTCTTCGTATACATTTCTCTTTTCTTTTCTATTTCTCTCTCTCTCTCTCTCTCTCTCTCTTTTTATTATTATTATTATTATTATTATTATTATTATTATTATTATTATTATTATTAATATTATTATTATTATTATTATTATTATTATTATTATTATTATTATTATTATTATTATTATTATTATTATTAAACAATTGCGATCCATTTTTATCGTTACGTCTTAATTTTATTTTTAGATAATTTTATTTTTAATTTGTTTGTTTTTTATTTTTTGTTTCTATTATTACTTTCTTTTTTTTTTTTTTTTTTTTTTTTGATAAGCAATCGCACGTCATTTCTCTCGGTAACGTATTCTCAAAGGATTTTAAAACATCCTTTGGAATTTTAACCTTTCTCCTAGAGACTTCTTCGCACGATCTAGGAATGAGTATTATTATCGATTCTGAATATATAACGGGTGCAATGAAAGGATGATTCGTACGTGTTCGATTTTCTTACGATAGTTCCGATAACAAAATGGATAATGGTGAATCCATTTGATCCACTGACATACTTTTGTTGCATACTACACACAAACACGCATCTCTTTTTCTCTGTCTATATTTTCATATGTGTGCGTGTGTGCGTGCGTGCGTGCGTGCGTGTGTGCGTGCGTGCGTGCGTGCGTGCGTGCGTGCGTGCGTGCGTGCGTGCGTGCGTGCGTGCGTGCGTGCGTGCGTGCGTGCGTGCGTGCGTGCGTGCGTGCGTGCGTGCGTGCGTGCGTGCGTGCGCGCGCGTGTGTGTGTGTGTGTGTGTGTGTGTGTGTGTGTGTGTCTATACATATTAATTTTCATGGGATTTAACGTTCATTGTAAATATTTAACGGTTACATTAATATTTATTAATTTTGATTAATCCAAGACGAATCTCACTCTCTTCCTTCGATAAATTATTACCAACGAATATGCAATACGATCAAACGATTTGTCATAAATATCGATTATGCATCTTATTGCGTTACAAAAAAAAAAAAAAGAAAAAGCAATCAATCTTCGAACAAGAATTTTTATAAAATGCACATCTAAAAGATGACAACGAGCGATCGATGGTAAATAATAAAATATGATCCTAACGAGTTAATTCATTAAACGGACGTCGTCGATCGTCGTATCTCGATCGATCGGATAACAAATTTTAATATACATATTAAATTTTAAATAATATATATATATATATATATATATATATATATATATATACCCGTTGCTCCGAGATCCTTTCTTCTCTTTTTCGTGCGAATGAATACATTGAAAAAAAAAAATAATAATAATAATAATACTGATAAAAATAAGTATCGATTTACTCGCGCGAATATCACACATTATTATTAATGCGACGTATCACGTAGACGTTTCATGAAAAGTAATAAAAAAAAAGCCACGTGACGTAAAGACACCCAACAGAATGAGATCTACAAGCGGAATATAATTCGCACGTGATCGATCACATATGCATACATGTGTGTATGCACGCACGCACGCACGCACGCACGCATGCATGTATGCATGTATGCATGCATGCATGCATGCACGTAGAAATCTGAGTTTCTCAATAAACTCAGCGCGATAACGCTCGTTACTTACTCCTTATATTTTACGATATTTGCACGCTTTCGTGTATATCGTTCACATAACCGATCGCACAAGGACAACAAATATAATGCGAAGCTAAAGCTTTCGAAATTATACGCTGGGTAGTATCGGGTTGTTTACGTTCTATATAACATTCGTGGGATTCGTTTGAAAAATGCTACAATATTAGATAAAATTAATTTCTAATAATTAAATTAATAATGAAATTAAATTAATTTCTAGTGATTTCTTCTTCCCCTTCTTCTTTTCCTTTTCCTTTTTTTTTTGCTTCCTCGCTGACCGACATTTTTTTTTTTTTAATAAAATGACACGAGAAACGGATATAAAAATTGTTGTTCGAATTTGTCGTAATCGTTTTAAAATACGTGGATAATTGCGAAATAACGAATTCATCGTGCATTTTCACGAAAGGATAACGTTGATAACGATGATAATGACGATAATGATGATGAGATATGGTTTAAAAAAAAAAAGTAAGAAAGAATAATATATATAAATACACACATACACACACACACACAAAATTTAATCCTTATATCACATAAAGATATGAATCTCTATTATTAAATAATATTATATTGTAAATATAAATAATAATAATAATAATAATATAATAATAAATATATTAATTATTATTATATATACATACATACACACACACACAGATATATATATATATATATGCATTTTACAAATCAAGGTCATCGTCAATCAACGTGCTTGTATAATATATAAACACGTAAATGGGTAGAGACTTCCTCGTCCAATCGTACCTCTCTCTCTCTCTCTCTCTCTCTCTCTGATAAATCATAAACGTACATACGCGTCTCGTACAACTATACGTATGTATACTTACGTATATTTACACGAAAAGATATATAGAGCTCCACACACACGCGCGCGCGCGCGCGCATTACAACGCAACGCAATACAAAACGGCCAACAAAAAACGCAAGGAGGAAGAGGAGGAGGAGGGACACGTGTGATCCGAAAGAGATAATAGAAGAGATTCTCCTCCTCCTCTCTCCCCACCCTTGTTGTTCGTCTCATGATGCATAATAAATAAAAAAAAAGAAAAGAAAAGAAAAAGAAAAATTTATTTTCTTTAAGCATGCATTGTCGTTTACAAAAGAAGAGGGAGAAGCACACCTCGCACGTGCGTCCTCCTCCCATCTTTCTTATCCTAATACGGAAGAGAAGAGATTGCTGCTGCTGCTGCTACTACTGCCGGTTCTATTCTAATATTTGTCTAATATTAGAATCTACACCTCGATTTATTATTCTATTTTTCGTTTGCCTTTTTATTATTATCATCATCATCATCATCATTATTATTATTATTATTATCATTATTGGTATTATTATTATTATTTTCCTTTCCTTTCCTTTCTTTTCTTTTCTTTTCTTTTCTTTTCTTTTCTTTCCTTCCTTTCTTTTTTTATTTTTTATCCTTTCGGTGCGCTCGCTTATCAACGGAGTTCTGTGATTTCATTTTTAATGAGAAAGAAGCGAAGCGATTGAAACGACGATTAAATTTTCTCTCTCTCTCTCTCTCTCTCTCTTATCCCTTCCTTCCTTTTCTCTTTTATTCGTTTAATTTTATTTATTATTTATCTTCGTCGAAAATGATATCTCCTTTGCTACACTTTACTTTACTTTACTTACCGACCAAGGCCACTCGATAATTTCATTTTAACGAAAAGAGAGGAAACGAGGGATGACGAGAGAGAGTTTATTATACCTCTATTT
>OU426854.1:7465212-7500212 GCA_911387685.1 Dolichovespula media
TAGAATCCTAAGCTAAGGGAATCGGCCTAACGTCGAGAAATTCCAGTGCATGGAATACTCGAAGGCGAGCATGCAAATATACTCTAAGAAACGACGAACGAAGGCACACCGCGTGCTTCCGAACATATACACATGTGAAAATATACATAGTTACGAGTCTCATATACATGCACACGCACACACATACACACACACACACAGAGAGAGAGAGAGAGAGAGAGAGAGA
This sequence comes from Dolichovespula media, assembly GCA_911387685.1. Classification (NCBI taxonomy): domain Eukaryota; kingdom Metazoa; phylum Arthropoda; class Insecta; order Hymenoptera; family Vespidae; genus Dolichovespula; species Dolichovespula media. Next base: position 7,465,439 of record OU426854.1, read on the forward strand.
GAAACAAACTCACATTTATTTATAGTGTATGGGTAGGGATGCACTGCGGCGCCATAGTATCTAAGATAATTCTCCTTAATTATCTTAATGCCTACTATCGCTTGTAATGTTACATTCCCTCCCCTCCTCCCTCCACTACCTCTCCCCTCTTCTCTCTCTCTCTCTCTCTCCCTCTCAGTCTGTCTCTTTCCCTTTCGTTATCTTCATAAATATTCTAATGTAAGGATAATGAATATCGTACGGAAAAATTATGTCAATTTATCGGTTCTACGACAATTATTTGAAAATATTGAACAAACGTATTATAAAAGTATTATATACTTTTTTTTTCAATTTTCTTCGATTTTTATAAATAAAACGAACAAAAAAAAATATATATATATACATACATTTATCTAATATACTTTTTAATCTTGTTCATTTTCGATAGGTATACAATTTACACGAAATTGTTTAGTACCGTAATACCTCGCGAGTTTACATTCGCAATAAAAAAGAAAGAAAAAAGAAATATATATACATATATATTATATATATATGTGTGCATGTGTGTGTATGTATATATACACACCTACATATCTCATCACACGTAAAACATAAGTATATACATAAATGTGTTTGCAAGTTCACATTGCCGCATACACCTACATGAGTACATACACACATACACACACATACATAGAATACATACATACCTCCCATTATCGGTCACATAAAAATGACATAACTCTGTTTGAATGTACGTAACACTTTTAGAGTGTCGAGAGTACTACGAAGTATCCAATCGCGAGTTAAGATCTAACCTACACAATTTACGTACGTATGTGTTACGGATACACACATGCGCGCGCACGCGCATACACACGCGACAGAGAGAGAGAGAGAGAGAGAGAAAGAGATACAGAACCAGAGAGAGAGAGAGACGTAATACGTCTGTATATGTAAAGTAATACGTGGTAATACGTGTATGAGGGGTATAAATATAAGTAAATAAGTAAGCAGCAAGTAAGCTCACGTTCACGCACACGTTCTCGATCACTATGGTATGGCGTTCCTTTGGTGGTATCAGACTCAACGACCTGGCAGGAACCCTGAAGCCGAAGCTGAAGCCGCTGCGACCGTCGCCGCACTTTCTAAAGGCCTTCGCCGGTTTTACAGGCTTGTCTATACTATACGAAGAGAACGCGACCGACCGATCGACCGATCGATCGACCGACCGACCGACCGACCGACCGACCGACCGACCGACCGACCAACCGACCGACCGACCGACCGTCCGACCGTCCGACCGTCCCCGTCTCGTCCTTCCAGGACGTTCGTCGTACGAAGTATCTATCTTTCTCTTATTTTACATACGTACAATGCATACGATACGCGAGTGCAACATCATCGTATCTCCCGTATGTCCATGCATATACGCGCGTGTACGTACGTATGTGTACGTTTAAAGATGGACGTTATGATAGAGACGATTTTACGTCTATGAGACACTTTTTTAATATTACGTGCGTAATGTACGGATATACGCTGATAAGATCTTTTGGGTATGGGAAATACTTTTATACGAATACGTACGTACGTATGTGCGTGCGTGCGTGTGTGTATTTTACGCGTGTTAGTGCGCGTGTGCAACGGGTGAGCCAAAAGTTTCCTGCGATCTTTCAAATCTAATAGATACGTACGTCCTTCGTCTTGGAGACTTTTTATAAAACGATTCTTTCCTCTCCTTTCTTTCTCGTTCGAATCGTAAAACTACGAGCTTACGAATCTTTTGCGATTCGAAAGAAAAAGACAAAAAATATATATATATATATATATATATATATATATATATATATATATATATATATACGGAAAACGAGTCCAAAAGATCTCGAAACGAGAGAGGATATAATAAAATGAATAATGAAGTATGTAATACATAAATATATAATACATAAATGAGTAACGAGTACTTCGAAGTTCATCCAGAAACTTTTGACTGATCCTATCTTCTGCCTCGACCTCCTTTCCTCTCCCCCCCCCTCACTCTCCTCTCCTCTCCTCTCCATCGTCCTATCGTATACACGCGCGATAGGAATTTTATGTACAGGATTACGTGTATGTTTCTAAAAATATTTGTGTTATGCATCGCTTTGAGTGCGACACGAGCGTTTTGTTTTTACGTACAGGATACGTTTATAAAAATGTGCGAGCCCGTGCGTACATAATGTGAATGTAACGTACGTGAAAACACGAAGCAGACAATCTCTCTCTCTCTCTCTCTCTCTCTCTCTCTTTACCGCTCTCTTTCTCTTTCTATTTTCCGTTAACCTGAGAAACCTCCTACACTTTCATCCTACGTCCAAGGCTCTTAGAATTGCAAGAGGATGAAATCTCAATCGTCCTGTGAATCCTACCTGTGGTGTTAACCAATTGAAAGAGAGAGAGAGAGAGAGAGAGAGAGAGAGAGAAGGCAATGCGTAACATGACAAATTTCCTGTAAGGAGAAAATTCGTCACGAATTATTCAAAGAATATTCTGTTCTTCGAATTATTACCAATGGATTTTATCATGAATTATTTTCTACCGAATAAAAAGAATCTTTACTTAGGTACATACGACAAATGCGATGATGTGAAAGAGAACTCGTATAATGATATCATGTATGATCTTAAAACAACGTTGTTATATGACCTTCGACGTACATATATAAGAAATATTTCATATGCAATCCTAAAACATCGTTCAATGCGCATCGCATCGACAACCTTGCGTCAACAACGTAGTTAAGTAGATCAGAAATATTTTCATATACTATCCCTAAAGCATTGTTCTAACGTATCTCAAACGATGATTAATATCACGATTGCCGATTAAAAATATTTCGCGTGCTTTATCATGAAGCATCATCGTTCACCGACGACGACGATTAGAAATATTTCTTGTACGAATTTTTTTTAATAATACGTTCCGATCCGTCGTGACTTCGTACGACGAAAATTACAAATGTTTAATGTGCAATCCTGAAATAATTAACCGCTTCGAGATAATTACTAATCACAGCGAGTAAAAGGCTGTAAGGATTTTTTTTTTCCTCTCTTTCAAAGTATATTAAATATAGTACATAAATACATACATACATGCATGCATACATGCATACATGCATATGCGTGCGCGCGCACGCACACAAACCAGAGAGAGAGGGAGAGAGAGAGTACATATGTACATTTACGAGATATTAACGCGATAATGAATTTATTTATTTTTTTTTCATTTTTTTTTTTTTTACGAGATAAACTCTTTGACGGGAAGATATAAAATAGGTATGACATTTGATTAAAAATTCAAAAATTTGCCTTACCTCTCTTGCCCCGTACGTATTTAATTGAAGTCAGTGAAAACCTTTCGGCGATTTCTAAATCCCCAAGATTTCTAAATCGCCAATCCGATCGATAAGATAATCGTTATAAAATTCAAATACATACATTCAATCGGAATAAATTTGATGATTTTATTAATAAAAATTATATCGATTCTCTTTCGTAAGTTCCTTCTATAAAAAAGATATCAACGTTTCTTTTCTTTCCTCGCGAAAAATTTCGCGATCTCTCCTCGCGATTTTTCATCGATTTTTTTCTTTTCTATCGATCGATCGATCGATAGATAGATTCTCTCTCTCTCTCCCTCCCCCCCCCCTCTCTCTCTCTCTCTCTCTGTCTGTCTCTTTCTCTTCGGACTCGAAGAAAATACGAAATTTTTTCCTCTTCTTTTTCCCTTCGAGCGAAACACTTTCAAATTTCCCGCGACAATAACGTCGACGTGTCTCACCTTATATTGTTTTGTGTGTACCATAAAACTCGGATAAAAATTGCATAGAGACACGCGTGTGCTTCAATTCTAAAAGGTGAAAGTGATTTAGACTTACTAGCACGTTTGTTCGTCCGTTGCAACACGCTTTTAAGGGAACGTTCTTTCGTTCAAAAGAAAGAAAGAGGTAGATAGATAGATATAGAGAGAGAGAGAGAGAGAGAGAGAGATATTCGAAGTCATTTGCAAAGATGTATTTCATAAAACTTGACAATGACGAAAGAGAAAATCAAAGGAAAATAGGAAAGAGAGAAAGGGAAAAGAGAGGTACAAGATAGAAAAAGAAAAAAGGAAAGATAGAAAGAGATAAACGAAGGAGTATAACTTTTCAGAGAGATTAAGAGAATTCGACCGTCCATCTCGTGTGGATATTTATGTATGTATGTATTTATGTATGTATGCATGTATATGTGTCGAAAGAGAAACGCGGAAGAGAGAGAGATGAGCTTAACTTGGGATCATCTGCCTCGTCTTATTATGGTGGTGGCCCGTCCTTCGATTTTTTTTTTTTTTTTTTTTATTCTTTCGATATTAGCTACTGATTTACATGGAGAAAAGGTTAACGTGAGAAACTATTATTATTACTCGACGAACGAAACCTTACCGGAAATTCAATCTCCATATAATTTTAACGAATTTCTTTTCATTACGTTTCAAATGTCATAATTTTTCTTCTTCGAATCATTCAAAGAAGAAGAAAAAATAAGAGATCGCAGAAGGGAGGGAATAAACAAAAAAAACTGAGAGAAAAAAAACACGAAGAAGAAAAGAGAAAAAAAGAAAAAAAAAGAGTGTAAAATCCGCAGGACATATTAATGCTAATGATGATTTCAAATATTTCTAATCGTACTAACATCTTCTCTTCTGCTTGTTAATTGTGTAATGTTATGTTCTACTGTTCCAGGAATTTGCATGCACGACGAACAGTATTTATCTTGGTACAAAATGAGTCTTACAGAAAAAAAAGGAAGAGAGAGAGAGAGAGAGACGAAGAAAAATAAATTTGTTTATATCTTTTATAAATATAACTTATAATTATAATATATATATATATATATATATATATAAATTATTCAATATTTTTTTATATAAATATATAAATTTTATATTTATATGGCAACAAATACATCATTTCTATTATATTATAATTAATATATATACATATATATACACTTTTTTTTATAATAATATTCTAACGTGTTATTGAGATCATTTAATTGAGATCAGTATAGATCAATGATATATATAAATCCGTCTATAGAATATATCAGTGACATATATTACATTATACTACATTACAATTTATTACATATACATATATATATTTATATACATATAAATATATGCATATTCATATATCATATATCATGAATTATATAAACGTACTCGAGTATAATAACCTGCTCGCATTTTCCTTTTTTACTCTCCCTCCCTCTCTCTATTTACACACACACACACATAAAATCTAAAAGCGTATGAGTACGTAGAGACGAGCAAGCAAGCAAGCAGGCAGGCAGACGACGTCGTTATACCGAAGATTAAAACGTCAGGTACACGCAAGCATAGTTGAAGTTGCATCGAGCCGAAGAATTCTCATCGCCCTTGCAACGAATCACGAAACTCGACAGTAAAATTCACAGACGTATTTTTTTTTATCTCTCACCGATCCTCTTTCTCTTCTTCTTCCTCTCCTCTCCTCTCCTCTCCTTTCCTCTCCTCTCTCCACAACTTTTTTACTCTTCGCTTATATTTCTTCTTTTCGTAGTCGTAAAAATTCGTGGCTAGGGGGATATTCGCATAATAAATACATACATACAGATATATATATATATATATATATATATATATATATATATATATACATATTCCATACAAACGTACGAAGTCGAAGGTCGCGGCCTTTTCAACGAAAACTTGTATGTGTGTGTGTGCGCGTTCGCTCCAAGAAAAAGAAGATGAAGAAGAAGAAGAAGAAGAAGAAGAAGAAGAAGAATGGCGACGTAATAACGAAACAATCGCCGTGTGCAATCTACCGTAGCACCTCTGCTCTTTCTTCCTATATACATTTTCAAAATAAGCGTGAAAAGAAGAAGAAAGAAGAAGAAGAGGAAGAATACGAAAAAGACGAAGACGACGAAGAAAAGAGGAACAAAATGTCGTCTTGGGCACGTGCCTAATAATATCGATCAATCCGATTAAATTTATTGAAAATATCTCCTTTCATTTCCCCCCCCCCCCCTTTCTTCTCCCTCGTAACCTACCATTTTATTCACCGATCTTTCGTTCTTTTTTCCCTTCCCCCCCTTTTCTTTATTTTTTTACTTTCATATATCACGATTCCATTAAAATTGTATCACGAGTCGCGCGTACGAACAACGCAATGTTATTTGTTATTTCTTACGAATAAATAATGAAAAAGATACTTCACAACATTTTTTAGGTTAGATTCGGAATTGGATTAGAACGAAAATTATTCGCAGATCTCCGGTTAGTATAATTTTTCATTTATTTGTACGATAGAATTGATAAGACGGAGAGAGTTTTGACATTCTTAAGAATAGAATGTTTCGAATGTCTCGATGGAATATTATTGAGAATGACTTTTCCCGATGTTATTATACGAAGCCGTAAATATGTGCATCTTTCTCAACGACCGAACGTTTCTATGTATCATCTAATCGTTTTCGTACCATCCGCACAGGTGACGTCCATTGTTTATCTAATGTCTTCCTTTCCGATATCCATTGATCATTATACATACAAGCATAATCGATCGTTCGAGTAACGAATATTAAATGGTTTCGAATTTGTCATTTTTATTTACATACATACATATATACATACGTACATATATGCATATATATATACAGAATTATTATTCTTAATTAATTAATAATTCTATATGGAAGGAAGAACAGTAAAAGAATTAAAAAAAAATATATATATATATATGTATATATATGTATAAAATAAAATAAAAAATAAAGAAATAAAATAAACCAGTAATTTTATTCGATTAATATAAATATATCTCGATGATTAACGTAAATGATCGATCCATTGTATTACATGTATCTACGATAATACCAATAGATTTCAATTCAATTTCTAGGAAATGAAATGTGTGTATAAATGTATACATATATATGTAATAGTAGATTGTCGAATAGAGGTTAAGAAATTAGATCGGAAAAACGATATCAATGAGAATGGAAGAACGATTTAATCGAGACTACCCATACTGTATTACATAATATGTGATATATATTTATATATATATATATATATATATATATATATATATATATATACACCACACAAAAGGTAAATACATAAGGTACATACGTATATATGTACATACGTACCGGCATACATGTATACGTATACCTATTCCGTACTTCGAAACGGAAATGCCTTTGAATCAAAATACAAAACTAACCTTCAAATCTATGTATAGATCCTTGTTTTTCGAACTGAAATTACGAAAATGTAATGTAAAATTCGTAGAATTAAAAATCCTATACGAATCCAATTCTAATCGAAATCCGTAATGTTAATCGTATTTCTAAACGACACGTTTTATCGTGACGGGGAGGGGGGGATACGTTTAGCTAACGAATAAGAGAAAAAAAAGTGTTTTTGCATCTTTACGTCGAGGTTTACGAATTGTCTTACGAGTTAAAAGGAGAAAAAAAAGAAAGGAAAAGAGAAATAAGGCTTAAAAAAAAAGAAAGAAAAATAGAAAATGAGTACACGAAGTAAAAAACGTACACGTACATACGTATAAATTAATGATTTGTCGAAGGGGAACGATCACCATAACGGTTCTAATTGCGTCCCTGACCAACAAGAGTGCGGATCCTGTATCAATTACTCGTTCTAACCGCAATATGACCTATTATCGCAAACTTGCAACGAGTTTAACCGACTGCTTTTTAAACTCGTACTTTCTGTACACGCTTACTGACACATATTTATCGTTAGTAATGTAGACACTTATTAGACAGAGAGAGAGAGAGAGAGAGAGAGAGAGAGAGAGAGAGAAAATAATCTTTATCACTTTCTTTCATCTGTCGTTTTTTCTAATCGCCAATAAAATCATCGGTCGGTGAGTTAGATTACTTTGTAACGTTGTTACACAGTGTGTGTGTCGTATTAACCATCAATAACGTCATACACCATTAAAGTAACACACTTCCTATAAGCATCAATATTTCTGTTAATCTTGTTGTATATTTCTTTTTGTCGCACGAATATCACGACGAATGTACATACCGAAAATTAACGTTCTTATAAAGTATATAGGTTATACACTATTGGGTATACACCGACCTATAAATATAACATTATAAATTCGACGTTAGACGTATTGTTTTCTTAGAAACACAAAAACGAAGGTCAGGTTACGAAGGATTAACCTTCGAATGATACATACACAACACACGATGATGTAAACATACGTATATAGATACATATATATTTTTTTCTTTCCTTTTCGTATCGCCATTTACGCTTTAACGTGACACGTATACTCGGATTATACACACGTATTCACATTATCTACCAAAGCTTTTCTATATTATAAAAGAATTTTCTAAGAGGAAAAGATACGCGCCAACGGGAGTTCCAACGTTTATCGTATTCGAACCGGTATATATATATGTATGGTATGGTATGGTATGTAAACGTCCTATCGGTTGGTTCGAAGTACCGTTTTTAAACGAACACCACTTTCGCGCGCGCACGCTTTTAACTTAACGACATGGCCTTTTCTTTTCGTCCTTATCGCGCGCTACTGCTATTTTCGCATTGCTCTTCGCGGTTAACGAGCGATAAATAAACCTAAAGGTTTATCCTTCGTTCTAACGACGACCGATGATGACAATCGGATAAAAACGAAAGAAAAAGAAAACAAAAATATCTCCACGAGAAAGAAAAACAAGAAGACGCGGGAGAATTCGTGGAAAGAGGAAATCGGGCTGGAGGATTAAAAAACGAAAAAAAAAGAGAAAGAAAAACACTCACCCTTGTGCCTGCGCCATTGTTTGTAAAGTAACGCGGCAACGGCCGACAATAGGATGGTCGTTAAAAATGTCCCAATCACGGCACCAGCCACGCTTCCTGTACCAAAACAGGAGGAGGCATTAATATCCTGCGACGCAATGTCCTCCATGGCCTCTTCTCTCTCTCTCTCTCTTTCTCTTTCTCCCTCCTCCTCCACCACCACCTCCTCCTCCTCCTCCTCCTCCTCCTCCACCACCTCCTTATTCTTCCTCGTCTTCGTCCTCTATCTCGCGAAAGTACGCGATTCAGTTTTTTCCCGCGTACATATCCACCACAACGACGACGACGACGACAACCACCACCTACACCACCACCAACCGATTTGCTACCAACTCGCTTTGGGGTTATAATTCACGCTATTATTGTTTCTTTCTTCCCCTACTCTTCCCAATCACTAATTTGTTCTTTTCTTTTTCTTTTCCTTCTTCTTTCGTCGCAGTAAAAGTTTCTCTATTTTTATTCGATCGATAATATACTTTATTATATCGGCTTTAAAAAGAGATTATTATTATTAACAACCGATTACCAGGCGAGAAGAGACATTATAATTATCGTTCTCTTTTTTTCTATCGTTTTAATATTCATACATACATATATATATATATATATATATATATTTCTTTTCTCAACTGTTATGCGTGTGTATATATATATATATTTATATATATATATATATATGTAGAGGTATATATATATATATATAATGTTTTCTCTATTCAAAAAGAAAAGGGAACGACGCTAATTACGACACGTCAATAACAACACCATCCGTCTGGTAGGACGACGCGCGTCGTACTGACTGAAGCAAGCTACGAAGCAAGTAAAACAGGTAGGTACGCAACAGGTGCTTCTAGCTCCCGATTGGTGGGGGCGCTCACGGGACGATAAGTGGGGAGAATTGAGAAGACTAATGCGAGAGATGGATCGACCGTGAGAGTGGGGGTAACGCCAGTACTGGTAAGAAAGAGAAAGAGACAGAGAGAGTAAGAGAGAGAGAGAGAGAGAGAGAGAGTCAGTAAGAGAGAAGAAGAGGGAGGAAATGTAACGTGCTCCTTCCTTTACGTATCCACACGAGAAACAGCTTCCCGAGTGAGCAACGACACGAACCGGCTTCGTTCTCCTTCTCTCGACAAAAGCGTTCTTTTTCCACGTATGTTCACAAACCTGCCGTTTTCTTCTCTCTCTCTCTCTCTCTCTCTCTCTCTCTCTCTCTCTCTCTAATAAAAAAAACAAGAAATACATACATATATATATATATATATATATATATATATATATATATACACAACCGTTTTTGAAGGATGAATAGATACGATACGTTCGATCGACGATCAGAAAGATGACGATAGATCCGTTCGTTTTGATCTCGCATTGAGAGAACACTCGATGGTTCGTTTTATTTCTCACGTTTAACGTTAGTTCGTCGCGAGCCACGATCAAAGATAATTGTAAAATTTGTTAAAAAATGTCTATTGAACTTTCGTCGAGATTTCAGTTAACAACTACCCGCGCATAACCTGTTCCTACCCAATCGTACGCTACGAACTTACGGCGTATATATGTACACGCGCGTGATTATTGTACGCGCGTCCTTTTTTTTTTTCTTCTTTTGGTCGAGAGAAATTTTTTTTGTATACTTCGAAGTGGCAAAGTTCGCGCGCTGCAATAAGAGAGAATCTGGCTCATCGTTCGAATAAACCGGTCGGTCGTCTCTTATCTCTTTAATATCGTAGTACGACATTCTACTAGGAGTGGCACGCGTGTATGTATGTACCTACTGCCTATCGCACGTTTTGTATTTTCAATGAGCTCGGAACTTTCTTATAATAACGTCGGCTCAATGAATTCACTCTTTACGTCGCAGTACCGCGGCGAGCGGTTTAACATCGTTGAATTATTTATTTAAGTTGAAACATAGAATTTTTTTTTTATATGTCCCGTCCATCTATCTACGTATCTACGTACGTACGTACGTATGATATATCTATGTATATATATATATATGTATATATGTAATGTATGTATGATGTATGTAGGCGTGCGTGTGTGTGTTTGTAATGTCGTTCTTTTTTTTTTGTATCTACGATCAATGTAGTTGATAGGTTTTCGAATATGTATATGTACGTACGTACGTACGTACGTACGTATGTATGTATGTATATATGTACGTACGTACATATGTACGCATGTATGTATGCGTTGAAACGAATTTTTCGGTTGAAGAGAAACGGTATGCAGGAAAGATAAAAATGGACGCAACCGAGAGGTACCTTGGTCGTGTCAGGAATGCAGGTGGTATGTGTTGCGTCCATTATTTCCCTCTCCCCGTAATCATCCCTTCTTCTTCTTCTTCTTCTTCTTCTTCCTTTACCCACAAACAGAAAGTTTGCGGGTAGAAAACTTTCTGTTCGACCATATATAGAGAAAATCAGAGTTTAACCAGTGCGCCTTGCACTCGAGATATTCCTCGTTCCACATACACGCTCGTATACGTCCTCTTTATCCTTTTTTTTCGTCTCTCCTTTCTTTCAACCCTTCCCTCTACCCCGTCCTTCCCTTCCCTCTACCCTACCCCTTTTGAATTTGTTAAACGTAATTGCGAAAAATTATTGTTATTTTGTTCGTCGATTTTTTTTTGTTTTCTTTCTTTCTCTCTCTCTCTCTTTGCGTCCACCGTCCGTGTATTTCAACGCACGTAATAATTCGATCTATACTTTTGCCAATCCGACGTCTATATCTCTTGGTACTATAGACTCTAGAACTTGCGGTTAGAAGATCAGGATTACGGTTTTAAATAATGCTCGTCAAATGATCCTGCAACGCAGGATTGATTTACCTTACATGCGCATACAATTCTCGACGCAATCCCGTATGTGAAATTATATTTACCTGACTTTTCGTTCATCTTTTTGTTTTTTTTTCTTTTTCTTCGCGGTAGAAACGTACGCAGATAATCCATAATGTGCAATTTTTCTAACAAAAATTAATCGAATAATATTAACGTTATGTTTATCTTTAGAACGATACAAATATTTATTTTGTTACGCGAATACAATTGTATAGGATATTTTCTATCGCAATTCATAGATTGTCATGTACGACGGCATCGTCGATACGTCCTAGAAATATCAGGTACTTCGAAAAGTTTGAGTAGAATTTTGGAATATGTATATTTATTCGATTAAGAGTACAAAAGGGTCACACATATAGATATATATATATACATATTGGTTTTAATAAAAAATATTTATTTGTCATCATTATCAACAACCTTCTGCCATCTCTTTATAGACAAAATCTTTTAAAGCAAATAAAATTACCATTTTTTTACCTTCTCGACATTAGCAAATCGTTCACTGGACAAGCTGTATCGCACTGATCTGAATAAATGATAATTGAATCGGACTGCGCATTACGATCCTAATTCTTCACAAAACGTGTGGTAAGTGCAATACGCGTATCTTTACTTATTTAATTATCTACTTATTTCTTTTTTTTTCTCTCTCTCTCTCTGAAGATACCATAGCTTTTAAAACCTCCAGTGCCATATACTTGTAGATTTTATTTTGGAATAAGTTACTGCGCCATCTGCCGTTGGATTTTCGTTCTTTTTGTTTCAACCGTCATATCAAGATTTGTTAAAGGAACCTCTTTTTAATAGTTCTCTATAAAATCTTATATCAGATAATCATCCGATTGTATTGTTATTTTCTGTACTATGTGTGTTACCGTTAAACCATTCATTTCATATGTTTTAACAGTACGCGCTTTAGTTGATATCATTCGAAAACCAACAATTTCATTCTTTTCGCACTGTAATTCTCATCTTTTCTTTTCTAAATGCAGTTTTTTTTGTTTCGGTTACAACCGATGGAACTTTCATGGTAGTTGTTACATTATATTATTAGGCTATCCAATATAGATGCGTGTTTCAGTTACTACTACATTCTCAAGATTATCGTCAAGATCAATCGGTGTAACTGAATCTCTGCTGCTTGAAATTAGATGTTCTAAGTTTTTGCGGTAACAGCTATTTACCCAAAAGCATATCATTTGTAGTCTAAACTACTTATGTTTTTACTCTTTGCTACTGTCTCGTTATAGTAATTGTAATTGTTGATTGTGATCAGTCTTTTCCTTTACTTAACTTATTTTTTAATTCTTTTAAAAATTTTTTATATAGCATTATAGTAAATGTAGTGACAGCTATTGATATTATGTATGGGTTAATTTATATCTTTTTAAAAATGATTATTTTTTCTTAGCAATAACCTTCTTTGCTTTCTTTAATTTAGGAGAGTTAGTTTTGATCATAGACTTCCTAGCTTTGGATACAACTTTCTGTTGTGCTACATTTTTTGTATTCTTTTTTTTAGTAACACCACCACTGACTTTAGGTTTACGAGCTTTAGACTTCCTTCGTTCTTCAAGTATCTTAGCATACTGAGCTTCCTCGAACGGTACTATACGTGTCTTTATAGACTCTAATTGTACCTGAAGAGATCCAGCATTTTTATCGGATTCTTTGCTAGTCTTCTTTTTCTTGATAACGCGATTTTTCTTTGCATTGCTGCTATTGCTGCTATTGATGGATGAAAGTTTAAAAGATCCTTGGGCTCCCTTTCCTGTAGTTTGTATAATCTTACCATTAGAAACTGCAGTCTTTAAATATCTCTTTATAGAATTTGTTAATTTTGTTTCATCAACTTCATAATTTGCTATAATAAATTTTTTGATGGCTTGAAACGACGAGCCTTTAGAATCATCCAACTCTTCAATGGCAGTAGTAACCATTGTAGAAATAGGAGGATGATCAAATGTGGTCTCTTTAATTTTTTTTAAAGTAAAAGTACCAGCAACTGGCTTTAACCAGTGAGAAATAACACGATTATTATCATTTCCAATTCCAATTGCAATTGTAGATGGATTTGTTTCAAGTTCTTCATCCGATTCTGATTCTGAGTTTGCTCTAGTAATACGCGTTATGTTCTTAATATTAAATCCGCCTGCTCGAAACCTTTTAAACCACGTCTCACAAAATTGGGTGTTCACAACGTCTTCTCCATAGGTTGCACAGATGATCTGTTCGGTTTCCGCAACAGTTTTTTTTTGATTGAAACAAAAAAGCATACAGTGGTATATATGCGTACAATCGGAATGAAATCTCACCATTTTACCTAAAAATAAAGTTATGTTGTGTTAATTAAGATGCCATTAAGATGTGTTAATTAAGAAGACAAATCTTTAGTGAGTAGTCACCTCTTCTTAAATTTATAGTCCAGTAATTGTAAGAAGAAAGGAAAAAGAAAAACTGTCAACTCGTAGTAACTTAAACTTATTTGTAATTCGATGAACTTTTGCAAGCTACTAATGCAATAAAATAAGTCGCAATTATAGCAATAGACAAATCAAAGACAAATCGATGCAAACCATTTTACGTTACGATCACGAAAAACTGTTGACGTTTGAACAAGGGGAATCGTGACTACTGAAATTTCACTGGCCGTTTACTTATGGCGATGTCACGTGACGTTTCTCTAAATGTCCTCTGATTGGTCGGTTTGTACTCCAATCAATGACGATCATTTTTAATCCATTTATTTCTTCGTAATATGAAAATCGCATTTAAAGGGAGTAAATGCCGGTCTTGTGGATTAACCATAAACGAATTTCTGAGGCGAGTCTTCGTACTTCCCATGAACATTCACGAGTTTTATAACACATCAGTGAATTAACGAATCGAATTTATTTTTGACATTTTTATAACGTTGAAATTCACTCGAATTTAATTTTAACCTTAAAAGTATTAAAGAAAAGAAAAACAAAAGTGCCGCGTGAAAACGCTACTCGACATTTTCGCGAGAAGATCCCTTATAAGCTAGCTTATAAGCTTCGCGATACAGCTAATACACAAAAGAACGTTATTAATTTATCAAGAATGATTGCAATTTCAGCGGGAGGCGATGGTAGAGGCAATCACGGCCAAGCATATAAGGATAAAAGTAAACCTACTGATATTCGAAGCAGTAATATCAATGCTGCGAAAGGTAAATCTAAATTCTCGGCTTTTTTAATACACGTGCGTGGGACTATAATGATCAGTCAAGACGAAAAAATCCTTATATAGTAATGTCCCAATAAGATTCTTCTAGTCCATATTATAATAATGATAACTTTATATGTTTAAATTAATTTTAGGTTAATGTTTATATTGTAATAATATAACAATAATGATAGTCTATTATATATTTCCAAAAGATTCTAAATTTTAATCGAAAATATACTGACAAGTTTATACTTTCAGCCGTAAGCGATGCAATTCGTACTAGTTTAGGTCCTCGTGGAATGGATAAAATGGTAATACATATATATATATATATATATATATATCGATGAAAAAAATTCTGTAAGATTTTCATTTACAATGTATCGTTTGTAATATGTAGATTCAATCAGGCAATGGTGAAGTAACGATTACGAACGATGGGGCTACTATCTTAAAAGAAATGAACGTTATACATCCAGCAGCTAAAATGGTACCAATGCTCGTTTTTTTTCTCTTTTGTTTTCTTTTTTTTCCTTTTATAATATATATTTAACATTTATGCAAGGTGTATCGAAATGTTTTAATGTTTGTAGCTGGTTGAATTGTCTAAAGCCCAAGACATTGAAGCAGGCGATGGAACTACAAGTGTTGTTGTAGTTGCCGGTTCTTTGCTAGAAGCCGCGGAACGTTTATTACAGAAAGGAATTCATCCTACGCTTATAAGCGATGCTTTTCAAAAAGCTGCAGCTAAGGCAGTAGAAATACTTACAAGTATGTCTATACCGGTCGATTTAACGGATAAAGAATCGCTCGTTAAAACTGCAGCAACATCGCTTAATTCTAAGGTACTGACGAGACACAATGTTGACATAAAATCCGTTGATTTTACATCTTGAAATTATTGTTGTTTTTTTTTCTTTTTCTTTTTTGTTTTTATTTTTTCAAATTTCTATAGGTTGTATTCCAACAATCAAGTTTATTGGCACCGTTAGCCGTGAATGCAGTATTAAAAATTACAGAGCCAGGAAAAGAACAGGCTGTTGATTTGAATGTAAAGTATAAATTATCGCTTTGGTCATTTGTTTTATAAATTTGTATTTTATTTGGATCAAATATGTGTAGGATATAAAAGTGATCAGAAAATTGGGAGGAACGGTTGAAGATACGGAGTTGGTGGAAGGATTGATATTTACACAAAAATCTTGTAACGTTAATGGGCCAAAACGTATCGAAAAGGCAAAAATTGGTTTGATCCAATTTTGCATATCACCACCTAAAACCGATGTACGCCTTTCAAATCGATAAATACGTTATGTTTAGAAATTTTTCGTTCTTTAAGAAACTGAATCAATATAAATCACTTTCAGATGGATCATAATGTTATTGTATCGGATTATGCCGCAATGGACAGAGTTTTGAAGGAAGAACGAGCATATATATTGAATATCATAAAACAGATTAAAAAAACTGGTTGCAACGTATTGCTGGTACAAAAATCTATTTTACGGGATGCCGTCAGTGACCTCGCTATCCACTTCTTAGATAAAATCAAAGTTATGGTAATCAAGGACATAGAACGCGAGGACATTCCTTTCGTTTGTAAAACTTTGGGATGCAGGCCGATAGCATCGTTGGATCATTTCGTAGCAGAGAATCTCGTCACTGCAGAATTGTGCGAAGAAGTGCAAACGGGAAGTTCTAAATTTGTGAAGGTCGGTAAATGCAATTTTAAATTGGATAAAACGAGATATGCCATGAAATGGATATCAAAGCAACATTCAATACTCTCGTCTACGTGATTTATATAGATAACTGGTATACAAAATCACGGTCGTACGGTGACCGTACTAGTACGTGGTAGTAACAAATTGGTTTTGGAGGAAGCCGAACGTTCTTTACACGACGCATTGTGCGTTATTCGATGTTTGGTGAAACAGAAAGCATTGATAGCCGGAGGTGGAGCACCCGAAATCGAACTTGCATTGAAATTAGGTGCTTACGCTCAAACATTAGCCGGAGTGGATGCATACTGCGTTCGAGCTTTCGCAAATGCACTCGAGGTAAGACGTTTAACATTTGTCAATGATTAAATAATATAATATAATATAATATATATATATATATATATATATATATATATATAGAAAGAGAGAGAGAGGGGGGAGAGGGAGAGAGTTTTCCCTTATCGTATGTTTTATAATGTTATGTTTAATTTTAGATCATCCCGTCTACGTTGGCGGAAAACGCAGGCTTAAATTCGATCGCGACCGTTACCGAATTGCGAAATAGACACGCTCAGGGTGAAATTACGACTGGAATCAATGTACGTAAAGGAGCTATTACAAATATTCTCGAAGAAAATGTACTCCAGCCACTTTTAGTTTCAACCAGTGCTGTCACACTTGCTTCTGAAACTGTACGCAGTATATTAAAGATAGATGATATTGTTAATACAAATCAATAAATTGCTCGAATAAAGATGTAATTATTAATATGTTCAAACAGCATGGTAAGTATTTTCTCTGTTTTTCTTTCTTTTTTTTTAATAATGTTTACGTGCGTGTGTATGTATGTATGTGTATATATATATATATATATATATATATATATATATATATATATATATATATATATTTTTACAAATACAAAGTATAATTATATGTAACTTTTTACAGATTTGTACGCTTTCATTACAATTTTCTTATCTGTCTGAAGTTCCAATGGGCTTAATTATTGCAAAACTTTTGTTGCATTATTACTGTTTGAATAGCGTTTTGTACTATTCAATGTTTTTTATAAAATAAAATTAAATACAATAAACGATCTTTTAGAAAACTTTTCGACAATTAATTTTATAGTTATATTACTATTACTGATACTCGTTCACTGTAATAATAAAAGTATTAATATATTTGTAATGAATATATAAAACATGGCCTTCTCGATTACAGCAATAAAAACAAAAATGAAAGAACGTGTTCTTTTTTTTTTTATAATCATATATTTGTACAATTTCTCAAAACATATATAACATATTTCGTGTTACATTCTTTTTTCTTTTCGGTTCAGCATTAACAATACGTACTCATACCAAATTTAGTGCGTTCATATAAAAGTTGTAAAATAATGAACTTTTCATATTATTTGACACTTATCATCGATCCAACTGTTCTTTTTCTTTTCTCTTTTTTTTTTTATTCCTATCTCTTTATTTAGATCATAATTCAACGATTTAATCATAGACTTGTCGGCTTTATATAAATATTAATTTTCTATTTCAATGTAAACATACAGAAGTATATTCTGAGTAACAATATTGATGATATTAAAAATAATAATAATAATTATAATAATAAGTTAGCTGCATGTGTTCGTATCGTATATATGATCACAATTATTGATTCTCTCAAGTATAATTTAAGCTTGATTTATAAAACTAACTACAAGCTTTATATGTATTATAATAGTGTTAAGTACAAACGAAGGATAAAGATAATAGAATAGATTTAATCGCAAAAAAATCTTTAAATTCTTTCTTACTCGGATTCGAAGTAACAATTGATATAACATTATGCGATTCGCTGCAAATATCATAAACGTTATCGATTTTAACGAGGAATGTTGAAATTTCGTTTTTCAAATGTACAATCAACAACGAAGTCAAAACCGTTCCTCGTATTTTGTCTTATCAATAATAATTTTTGTCCGTTAGTAGCGTCAGATAGAGACATTTGAAATGTTATTAAAATACTATGATTGGAATGTTTATTTATAATTATAAAATCAGAAAGATTCATAATGGCTGTGATTTGAAGCTGAATAAGATACTGCAATAGATGTATCAAAAAATTATTATATATATATAGTAGTTAAAGTCACGAGTAACAAAATTTTATGTATATACGATTGCACATTTAATATCACAAAGTACAAAAATTATATTGATCGCGCGCGCGCGCGCGTGTGAGTGTGCATATAGTTATAAAAAAATAAATTATTCCGATAAAGTGATGATAACATTTTTATCGAATTGACAAAAAATGTTGTCAACATTCTTGCAATTCACAAAAGGGTACAACAATAATTATCAATTAATAAATTGTACGTCAATTTGGAGGATTAAGTTTAAATACGCGTATCTAAATTCAAAAATTATTTTATCAGTACGCGTTATCCATGCGTATTTCGTATAAACAAAAATATCTCTCATTCGTTATGGACTACAATAAATGACATGCAAAGCGATAAAGAAATTCACTTTTTTTCTTCTTTTTTTTTTTAGGAAGATCAGAGCGTCAAGCTTGCATCGATGATGACGCAAATAATTTTGACGATGAAAAAATGATTGAAAGAGAGATATGAGGCTTCCTCTCTCTTTTTTTTTTCTCTCTCTCTCTTTATTGTCTTGCATATACTGTAGAAATATGTAAATTATGAAGAAAATTAATCTTAATAGAGATAAATATAGGAAGATTTATACTGTTTGGCAATACGAAAATATAATTTTTCAATTTTACTTTTACTAATAATCTTTGTTATTCTTTTTTTTCTTTTTTTTTTCATAATCATTAATCAAATAAGAACGTATTTAACTGTATCGTAAGAATGAATCGGTTGTTATGATGGAACATAGTTCGTTAAGAGCATAAAATTGTCATCGTGAGAAGGAACAATTGCCGAGAGTATATAATTACAAAGAGCAGTCTCATTCAATTAATCCTAGTCTTTTCAAGATGGACAAAAAAAAAAAAAAGAAAAATATGTTAAATCGAGAACATCGAATTGTACAGTTGTTTTTTTCTTTTCTTTTTTTTTCTTTTTCTGTAAAAAGGTCTCACTTCGTTATTTTGTCCATTTGTAAAAACTCGAAGAAATGTTAACTACCAATAAATAGAAGACTGAATTTTACCAGCACCTTATTGTCTGTTGTGTCTCTTAGCATATAACGTTTTTATAGTCCTGTACTGCTTCGTGAATTATATTAAAAAGGATATTTCACCAAGAATTTTTCCCCGCACGCGCGTGTGATGTGTGTGTGTGTGTGTGTGTGTGTGTGCGTGTGTGTGCGTGCGGGAGGAGGGAGGGAGTGGCTACATCGTTAATTGATTTGACAATTAATTCGCAATTAATCGCAACGTTTCGATATATCTGGCAGGCCAAGTAAGATTCGTAATTAAAGTTGTTGTTGTTGTTTTTTTTTTTTTTCTGAAATTATTACGAAACATTAGAGACGGATCTCACCCATCGTTATATATCGTATCGTTGTATTTAAACGAACGTTCACGTACCATGGGTATTAAAAGAGAAAATTCATATTATCGTAATGTATCTGTAAAGGCGAGAATATCGTTCACCAACGTGGAATAATCTTGTGGAAGGACCATTGTTGATAAGTATTATTGACATCGCAGGGCATCAACGATAACTGTTGGGTTTGCGGATGTAGGGCCATACATTTTTTATGTACCCGATGTAACATCGTTTTGGTTTTCTAAAAAACAAAAAAATAAAAAAGAAATTCAAACGTCAACTCGAGACTCGAAGTTACATTATCAAATATGTCGGATACTTTGGTTAAATGCGTCAAATGCTTACTTCGTCGTATTGCCAGGGTCCGTCGACGGTCCCCAAACGACAGAACGCCAATTTTACGCCGTGTCCGTCGGCTTCGATGCAACGTTCGCCAACGCCAAGTTGACCCTTCGAATTCAATCTAATGAGCTTAAAATGAAATATTTAACGTTAAACGCTTTTTCGATCGGTTTATCGTCGAGATGCAATAATAATATCGGATATACGTGCACACGCGCTCACTTGATTATTTCCAAAACTGTGACAGTACGCGGTGGCCATTAGACTAGGAGGGGCATGTCCCATGGTGTCCAAACATCCTGCGGTTGCTCCATTTCTTAGCTATAAGCAATTGATTTTTTTTTTAATTTGTTTTTCTTTTTTTCTTTTCTCTTTATTCTCTATCATCGTCAAAAAATTGCAGAGTCGAGTTTGAATAACAGGATCATTAAAAATACCTCTCCCCAATGTATGTTCGGCGGTAATTCTGGAAATTTGTCTAAAACGTCGTAGGCGACGTTGTCCATGTACCATTGAAAGCTTTTACACTTTTTTCGTTCTTTGAAAAGTAATTGCTCGGTAATGTCACCGTGATCGAGCAATCTTGCGAGCGGTTCCCTCGTATAAAAGAACTCTTTGTGCTTGTCGTCGAACCAAGTTTCTATGACCCTTTTGTAGTTCTGTAAAATATCAGTTATAGTTGAATAATCGCATATGATAAAAATAAAATATATAGATATATACTTACAATGGTGATCAATGGTCCTTTTTTCTTCTGAGCTAGTTTGCCGAACGAATAAGGCATAAAACCTCTATATACGTGTCCGACATGCGAGCAAGGCACCCATAGAATACTTCCGCCACATTGCCAAATTTTAAATGACAATTCGAAATTTTCTCCACCCCAAACAAGTAATCCTTCGTCGTATCCACCCAACGATAAAAAGTATTGACGATTCATTGCAAATAAGCCGCCGGCATGGGTAGGAGATCTGAATTACGATACAATGATATATATTAATAATTATAATGAATAATAAAGATTGTTTTATAATTATGATAATAAGTAATATACTTATAAGGCATGCTGTCATGTGGTCGAGTTTTAGCTTCTCTTCTAGGAAGTTCATTTTCTTTGTATAACATACCCCATTCGAATATTCCTCTATATAAGTGTCCCGCTTGGTACACCGGCCGATATGCGAAGGTTTTATGATCGATACCATCGATCACAGGAACTGTCATTACATTGCTGCGACATTATGAGATAATATATATATAATTTTCTATACGCTTGATAAGCGTAAATTTTTAATTTGTACAAATATATATACGATATACCTATTCATTGCAATTGGAGCTAAAAGCGGCGGCAACCAGTTTGTATTCACTTCGCAATGAGCATCCAAAAAGACGATTACTTCACCTTTGGCTTCTCGTGCTCCTCTGGATCTTGTCCTTATCAAACCTTGTCTTTCATAATTTCTAAGTAATCTGACTTTTCCTCCCCATTGTTCGATATAAGATTCTAGGTCACCCTTTAAATTTTCTAAAGAACAAATATTCTTGTAAGTGCTATATACGAATATACATGTTCGAGAGACGAATTTAAATTTTCTAAAGAAAAAAAAAAAAAAAAAATTAGAACATCTTGAAATATACCTTTGTCGGAGAAATCATCAACAAGAAGAATTTCTTCTAAGAATTTCGATGGTGTTCTATTTATTACACTATGTACAGTCCTCATTAATACAGACCAACCTTCATTATGAAATACTATAATGACGCTTGTTCTAGGTAAATCCGTTGGATAATTCCAATGTTTGCATCTAAGAAAAGAAAAATTTCAATTGATATTATTTGAATAAAAGTAAATATACGATAAGATTGGAAATAAAACTTACTCGGATGGTCTAGTGTCAGGAATTGATCTATCTAAGGAAATTTCATCAGAGCATACCATATTCATACCATAATCTGATTCGGATTGTTGAACATCATTTTGTTGATCGTCTCTTAAAACATGTGCTTTGCCATCTTCTCCAGGACCTGTTTTTGGTTGTATATTTCTTGGTTCAAAGTTACCTAAATCTTCTACCAGTTCTGGAGCCTACAAATAATTCAGTATTCATTTAATAATTCATATAATCATATAAATATATATACATATATAAATATCTTACATTTACCTGTTTTCTTGATAGTTGTTCAGACCAATATACTTTTATATTATGTACTTGATTGTCAGAGAAGAAGGAAACAATCATATAAAAAATAATTAATACCAATATTCCACCAATTACTATATTAAATAAACGATGTCTCCTTAACTGTACAATTCTCATTTTCACATATATATGTATGTATTCCTTCTAAAAACAAAAAACATATTTTATTAGTAAATAGGACATTAAGTGGTATTATAGAACAGCATTTGATAAAAATTAAAAACAATACTACTAACAAAAGAACAATAAAATGTACTATAAAAATTGAAATACCAGATGGTTATAAATTTTATATTTAAACGAGAAAATTTGTATTACTTATTGAGTTTAATTCATATAAATACTTAAAAGGAACACGTACGTCTGTTTTCAAAGAAGTAAAATATGGTTTGTAAGGAATATTATTTCACTATATGCATATATATGTATGTCCTACGTTTACTTTGTGTTAACACATTAAGACTACACTTGTACAAGCATATACATTATTTTTTATTAAATGATATGTCTATACTAGCATGTAATAGAACATAAAAGCCAACGTGTCTATCACGCGTTTATGAAATAGGAACAAAGCTGTAGAGTAGGAACATCCACATTCCTTACGAAGTAAAATCGTACAGTTACGAGCAACGTTTTGTATCATTTTAGGAGAAAAATTCTGGCGCCAAGAATTTTCTCAATGATCCCAATGAAACTGAATATAGATTGGTGAATATTTAAGACTAGACCAATTAAATGATACTTTAGACAAGAAATTTAGCAAATTTTTCAATTACTCTTTTTATATGTATATACATATATATATATATTTCATACAAAATATTTTATATATAAAATTAATAAGAAATATTTTATATATATATATATGTTTCATTTAAAAATTAAAAAGAACGATCTTTGTAATCTTTCCACAATCGAAAAGTATCGAAAGTGATCGAACATAGGGTCGAATATAAATATAAGGTTAACCCTTTCTTCCTTACGCGTAGTTTCATAAATCTCCGCTAGAGGATGCGATGTAATCATTCGTATAAATTCGAACATGCGTACATGTGTATTTTGTGTGAAGTATTGATTTACACGACAGGTTTCTAATATTTAAAAAGGATTGTATAACGAATTAATACAATGGTTTGTAATAATAAATAATATTTCAATATTATTTCGTAATATATAAAAATTTTGTTTACTATCGTATAATGTGTAAATATTAGTAGATTCATTTTTATAGGTTATCTCTGTTTACAATGTTTTGAAAATGATTTTGTTCATACATAATGATTATTACCAATAGATATCTATGTAAGAGAATAAAATTTAACGATACTTTTACAGGGAAAAAATAAAAAAACTCGCAAAGTCGTAATGCAGAGGTTTGCGCAAATGAAGAAGATGATCAATCTCAGTGATTCAAGAATGTAAGTACGTTTTTATAAAAATAAATTATTCTGCATAGTATTATTTTAAATGCGTTGTCGTAAAGATGTTTTTGTTATTGATAGAAAACCAGAGAAACGAGCACCGCCAAAAAAAACTAAACCAGAAGACCCAACAAAGCTGAAGGTTAACGAAGCGTGAGTATAATTTATGTTGCTTTATTATTTCGATATTATTATTCATAATATCTATTACGGTTATGTTGTATTTTTAGGCCTCAACAATCTTCCGCGTTATTCTTCCAATACAATACTCAATTGGGACCTCCTTATCATATTTTAATAGATACGAATTTCATTAATTTTTCTATAAAAAATAAATTAGATATTATACAAAATATGATGGAGTGTTTGTACGCCAAGTGCATACCTTACATAACGGATTGCGTAATGGGAGAATTAGAGAAGCTTGGTCAGAAATATAAAATAGCTTTAAGAATTATAAAGGATCCTAGGTTTGAAAGATTAAATTGTATGCACAAGGGTACTTACGCGGATGACTGCCTTGTAAATAGAGTGACACAAGTAAGTATATCAAATTTGTACAAAAGTACCGATCGTATTATCCTAAGACAAATAATATCTCGTTCAATATAATTTTAGCACAAATGTTATATCGTCGCTACCAATGACAAAGATTTAAAAAGGAGAATACGAAAGATACCTGGCGTTCCTATAATGTACGTTTCGCAACATAGGTATACAATTGAAAGAATGCCAGATGCTTATGGCGCTCCTAAGAAATGATACCGACTGATATCGTGCATTTAATTTAATAAAAACGAAACAATTACGTTCGCAACGTTGATTGTTACATTTTGTACGATAAGTATTACTTTGTTGTTAAAGTAAATCCGAAATTTCGAGAAATATTGTCGAGAAAAAAGAAAAAAAAATATATATATATATTTGTTATAAAATGAACTTTATTCTTTTGCGTGGATTTATATACCGAAAAAAAAAATAAAAAAGAGAAAAAAAAAGGGAAAAAATATTTCCTCGAAAGAGAATAATTTATTCATAGAGAGGATCGAGCAGATCGGTTTCTGCACAATGTCATTCGTTTTGTACGTTTTACGATATACGATTGCAAGGGGGGGGAGGCTGAGGGGTTGTGTGCGAGACCGGAAAACGATATGTCTTTCATGTACTAGCAGGAGTCTAAGACAAATAGGGAGAATGTGTTACAGTTATTGTTCGGTGAAACAATAAAGCTGTAGCTTGTACCGCCTACGCAGTGTCCTGCAACTCGATAGAATTTTACTCTTTTACTAAGGTGATGCTGCCCTCTGTATGGTAGAGAGAGACAAAGAGAAAAAAAGAGAGAGAGAGAAAAAGAGACTACAATAAAGTTAGACAAGGTGGGCGCAAAAGGCCATTTCGTGTGAGGAACGATTGCACGCGAATTTATTGTATTAGCTATGTTCTACCTCTCTCTTACTCTCTCTTAAAATAAGTTGTTTTTATATCTTTTACGACCGACCTTACCCGCTTATCATTAAAGTAACGTTAAATAATAAAGTCCATCGTTATCGTTCCTCCATGCTAGGATCCAATGTTACCGATCAATTTCGTAAAATCTATTATCGATCCCGTGTATAAAATCGATTTCGACAATACGATCATCGATTTGTATCGATATAACGTCCCGTTTATTCTCACTTCCGTCAAATGAGCTTCGGTGAACAATGAGCAAGGCATTTGAAATTTTTCTATCTCGCATATTTAGAGACAAAAGGTAAATGCCATAATTGATCGTTTTTCTCCCCTCCCCCGTGTCAAATATTTTTTAATACGTCCGTAAATAATATAGCTTAGAATGAATGTCGGGATTCCATTGACCTTCAAAAGGTTATAACCTTTCTAATCTTAACAGAATAACAAATGGCGTATGCGTAAGCACGTCGTTGCCACGGTGTTATACCAAAGGAAATATTAATCATGCGTGATGCACACAAGGAGTTCACTGTCTCTCCTACGGTGTTTACACCCTCGCAAAATTATTTCTATCCGTATATAAATTCTATCCCCATTTAAGGTACATACAATACGTCCGAGAAGGGGCCCCCGCTTTTATAACAAGCGAATCTTTGTCCCGTAAAATTTATATCCAACGACGATGACATTTCTTCTCATCTACTTCGTTATTATTATTATTATTATTATTATCATTATCATCATCGTCATCGTCATCGTCATCATCGTCATCATCGTCATCGTCGTCGTCATCGTTATCGTTGTCGTCGTCGTTGCAACGAAATCGTACGATTATTGTTCCGAAAATTCGCGTCTACGATTATTGTTCGACGATAACCTAATTAAAAGATTATCGTACGATAATCTTTACAACGCATTTAGTTACATGCATCCTTACAAATTTCTAATTACGTTCGTTCGCGGGATATATTTTCGACAAATTTTACGAAATTTTTTACAACGAGGTTGTTACACGCAAATTCGATATTTCCTCTCGAAATTTCTAATTACGTACGTTCGCGGGAAATATTCTTCGATCGATTTTTTTTTTTTACATCGAAATTATACGTGTCTTTATAAATATTCGTATTTACAATTATTAAAAAAAGAAAAAGAAACGAAAATAGTTGACGAATATGACAAACTTTTACAGCGATGAAGGAAGAAAGGAAAGAAAGAAAAAGACAGAGAGAGAGAGAGAGAGAGAGAAATTAGGCGGGTAAATATAAATTGTGTGCTATAAACGAATTTAAACATGGAAACCGATAACGTCCCCATCTGCATTTCGCGCGGTTAACTTCAATTGGTAACAATTGCAAAGCAATTCTCGATAAAACAAACAAACCTCGATAAAACAAACAAACAAACAAAAAAAAAAGATTTTAAATGAAGGTACACGCGTAAACTGAGAAAGAAGAGTAGGCAGAGAGAGAGAGAGAGAGAGAGAGAGAGAGAGAGAGAGAGAGAGGGAGAGAGATAGAGGGAGAGAGAGAGAGAGAGGGAGAGAGAGAGAGAGAGAGAAAGTAATGTATTTTAGTGGGTCATAAATCGATTGACCTATCAAAGAGCAAATATCGACTTATATATACTACGACGTAGGCCTATATAGTACTCTTCTTACCCCAGTAAACTAGATTAAAGAGGGGGAAAATACCAGATAACCGATGCGACCGCACTTGCGAAAACGAGAAAGAATGAAAGAAAGAGAATGAAAGACGGAGAGAAATGTAGGTGGGAGGGGGAGGGGGTCGAGGGTATGAGGGGGGAAATGGTCGATCGCGGTAACGGATTAGTTATAAAAGTGGCTATAGCTTCACGGATGTATATCTACAGCGCCGTGGGTCTGGACCCACAACTGGCTCTCCTTACTTCACTCTTCTCTCTCTCTCTCTCTCTCTCTCTTTCTCTCTTTCTCTTTCTCTTTCTCTCTCTTTCGTCGTCCTCCCTAAGCAGCGAATCCCTCCCGCCCTTTTCCCGCTATTTCCCCTTCTTCCCGTCGCATTATTCATCTCTTGTTCTCCATCCTCCTCCCTCTCCTTGTTGGTACTATTCTCTATCCCTGTCTCACTTGTACATTCTACTACTTTCTCTCTCTCTCTCTCTCTCTCTCTCTCTCTCTCTTTCTTTCTTTCTTTCTCTTTCTCTTTCTCTTTCTCGGCCAATATAATCTATCCTCCTTGCACCAAGGTTGAACACTCGGCGGCCATCTTGCATACCTGAGCCTCCGCATTGCTCGTTCCTCGAGGGCAAAAGGGAGAATATCTCAGCGAGAGGATGGTGGTGGTGGTGGTGGTGGTGGTGGTGGCGGTGGCGGCGGCGGCGGTGGTGGCGGCGGTGGCGACGACGGCGGCGGTGGCGGCGGCGGCGGCGGCTCGGGATGTGCAAGGCGAAACTATAGTGAAGGATGAGGATAAGATGAGGTAGAAGGAGGAGGAGGAGGGGGAGGGGGAGGTGGTCTACAACGGAGAAGGAGAAAGAAGAAGTGGTGGTGGAGGTGGTGGTGGTGGTGGTGGTGGTACTGCTGCTGCTGCTGCTGTGCTGTTGCTGTTGCTGCTGTTGCCGATGGTAGTGGTGGGGAGAAGGGGCCTTACTTGGGGTGGGGTAGAAAGAAAGAGAGAGAGAGAGAGAGAGAGAGAGAGAGAGAGAGAGAGAGAGAGAGAGAAGGTGATAGTGATAGGAAGGTGAAGAAGGTGGCGGGGAGACGAAGCGAGAAGAAAGAGAAAAAAGAGGGAAAGAGAGAGGGAGAGAGAGAGAGAGAAGTAGATAGGTGGAAAGAGAGAGAGAGAGAGAGAGAGAGAGAGAAGGAGACTCGCGTTGAACACGATGGATCGGAGAGGGACGGCGTCAGGCCCCGCGAAGAATGCTTCTCCTGGCAGCGCCAAGGATCTGGGACCGGCTTAGTTCAGTCGAGTCAGGTCAGTCCTCGGGAAGGTGATATTCTTCGTCCCACGTTGGGGCCCTTGTGTGTACGTCCCTACATACGTCTCGTTTTCTTTGGGCACACGTTTACGTACTCTCTTTCTCTCTCTCTCTCCCTTCTCTCTCTCTCTCTTTCTCTCTCTCTCTCACTTTCTCTCTCTCCTTTTTCCTCGCTGTGCGTTTACTCCGTTTCTTTTCTCTATTTTCTTCTTCTTTTTTTTTTTTTTAATTTTATTTCTATCTCTTTCGAAACTTTGTCCTTCTTTTATTATTCCCTCCGCCTGCCCGCCCGCCCGCCCGTTCACCTTACGTTTTTACACGCTTATCAGTAAACGCGAGTGATATATCGTTTTCCACCGACCGCCGCCGCCACCGCCCCCTCCGTTCTTCCACCCGTTGGACATATATATTATATATGTATATATATATATATATATATATCATCGTTCATATTCGACCGAGGATTATCGTGTTATCGATTACTCTATACATCGTTTCGCGAGTGATTTCAAATGAGATCGTTGGTTTTCTCTTTTCGTTTTCTTCTTTGATTGTCGCTGTTGGTGGGGTGAAGGGGGAGGGGAAAGGAATGGGAGATCATTAACTTTTGCGAGGAACAAGGAGAAGTGTTTAGAAGTTGCATAATATTGGATTTGGGATACTGCAGGAGGAGTGTGCCGCATAATCCCAATTGAAATAGGTTACGCTTGCGTGTTCTCTTTGTGATGTGCCGGTCTCATCTACGTTCGATGAGAGAAGCTGCCATGATGATATCCAAGTGACAAGGAATTTTCGACGTTAGCGCGGCCCTGTTACTACGCATTTCGTTGAACAGTATTCGCCGTCCGTATTTTTTAGGACGTATCTCTTCTTTCCCTTTTTTCTTCTTTTTTTTATTCGTGTGGCTTACGCAAATGAATTCAAGGTTAGCCACGGTAAGAGAGACGATTCGAAGATCGATTATATGACTTTCATCTGATACGAGTTATACAAAAAATATTATATATATATTTAGAGAGATATACATATACATATACATATACATATGTGTGTGTATGTGTGTAGTTTAGATTCAAATCGTCGTGATGCTCGACAGTTAATGTCAATTCGTGGTAGTAATTTTTGAGAAAAAAAAAAAATCACGGCAAAGGGAGATCCGATTGGTCTCTTCTAACGCGCATCTGCAGACGCGTTTCGCGAGGTGCGGCTCCTTGGGTCAGTGCCCCCACTATCGGCCGAAGTCTCTTCTTGTACTCGCTTAACTTTCGTACGGCGGATAAAAAGAAAGGTCCCTGTCCGGCGAGAAAGGAAGAGTAGGAAGAAGAACCGAAGACACCCCCACCCCGTCCCAGAGTTCATCCTTAATCCAATTTCGAACGAGGACGAAGTGCCGGACGGGAATATATATATATATATATATACAAAAAAAAAAATATATAAAAGAAAAAAAAATGCGGGCCATTGACCGTCGCAATCGATTGGAGATCAGCGCGTGCTGATTGATGATTAAATGATAAGTGGCCGACAATGACGGAAGAAAGTGATTGAACTATCGAGGATGAAACTGACAAAAGAGACAATGAGGGAAAGGAACGACAGGTAGTATTCGTGGATCGTAAATGATTTTTTTTATGCCGACGAGTCGAGAGGAATTTGGCTAAGGAAGTTGGGCGCGTTGAGGTACCGAAGAGATGATCATAAGAAGATCGATGGTCCTAGCCTTGGTCCTGGGACTGTTGTTGGTGGACCAAAATGGCGGCCAGGCTAGCAACAACGAGATGCGCTCGTCGAGCAAGTATTATTCCCAGAACCTACCTCAAAGAGTTACGCGGTTAATTCCGCGAAGATCACCGATGTTGCCGCAAGACAGTGCTACAATGGGATTGACGATGCAAAGTAGAGCGGTAGATACAAGAGTTACGCTCGAAGTTAAGGAGGGTGAACCGAAGGGTACATTGGTCGGTCAGATACCAGTTAAGCCTGGTTTTACTTATAGATTTAACGAACCGCCCCAGGAATTCGTGCTCGATTCTAAATCCGGAAAGATAAGAACGGCCAAGGTATTGGACAGGGAAGCCCTTAGCAGCGATAGATTCGACCTAGTCGTACTATCGAGTCAACCGACTTATCCGATAGAAGTTAGGATCCTTGTATTGGATATAAACGACAACGATCCCGAATTTCCCGAATCAAGCATAGCCGTGAGCTTTTCGGAATCGGCGGTAGTAGGGACGAAATTGTTATTGGACGCGGCAACCGACAAAGATACCCCGGAGAATGGGGTGACAGATGATTATTTTATCGTCGATGGTAATAAGGATGAAAAATTTCGTTTGGAAGTAACGGGGAATCCAACGGGCGAGACGTCCTATCTTCATTTAGAGACAACAGGAAAATTGGATAGGGAACAGGTCGAATATTATTCTTTAAATATTTGTGCGAGGGACAGAGGACATCCGCCCAGATTGGGTTATCTTTTGGTAAACGTAACCGTATTGGACGTTAATGACAATCCACCGATCTTTCAACAGAGCGATTACGTCGTCGCTTTGAACGAAAGCGCACCGGTCGGTACCAAAGTTCTCACGATTCATGCCACCGATAAAGACTCCGAGGACAATTCGAAATTGACGTATTATTTGCCCGATACCGAGAGACAGTTTACGATAGACCCGGAGACGGGTACCATTACGACCGCGGAGCCTCTAGATTGTCCCGAACAAAGCTGTGCGACAGCACGTCCAGGCGGAGGCTGTCCAAAGAGCTGCGTCATAACGGTCTTCGCTCGAGATCACGGATCGCCAAGGCAAGACGGACGCACCTACGTAACGGTCAATCTATTGGATGCGAACGATCATGATCCTGAAATAAAATTTAGTTATCTTACGTTAACCGCCGGTTATGCAACGGTCGATGAAAATGCCGCTAAGGAATCTCTAGTAGCTGCGATTGCCGTCATTGACAACGACGAAGGTCTGAACGGCGAGACCACCGTTGAGATACGCGCTGGAAATGAACTGGGCCATTTCAGGCTGGATAACACGCAAAGTTTCGATATCGTTCGGGTGAATGGTAAATTGGATCGCGAAGAAATTCCGAAGTATAATCTAACGGTCGTCGCCACCGACAAAGGCACGCCACAAAGATCGGCGACGGCATATCTCGTGATCCATGTAAACGATGTCAACGATCACGAACCGGTCTTTCAGCAGAGCGAATATTCTGCAGTTTTGTCCGAGTTATCGCCGGTCGGTAGCTTCGTAGCTAGCATTTCGGCTACGGATGCTGATTCCGGATTAAATGCAAGAATTTATTATGACTTTGATTCTGGTAACGAGCAGGGATGGTTCGCAATCGATCAGGATACCGGTTTGGTCACGACAATAGCGACTTTGGATAGGGAGATTCAAGGAAGTATCGAATTGCACGTGTCCGCCAGAGACGGCGGACCAAATCCGAAGTACGCGTCTACACACCTTAAAGTAACTATACTGGACGAGAACGACGAGGCCCCGAGATTCTCTCAAAATATCGTTTATGTCACATTGTCCGAGAATACTCCTCCGCAAAGTCTGGTGGCAACGTTAACCGCGGTGGACAACGATCAAGGAACGAATGGAAGTATAGCTTACAGTTTTCATTCCAGCGTAATAAGGGATTATCCGAAGACATTCGCATTGGATGCTCTAACGGGACAGCTGACAACAAAAATCGGCATGGATCGGGAATCTATAGCTGAGTACAGTATCTTGGTGATCGCTAAGGATCAAGGTACACCTCCTCAATCATCGACGGCTACCGTATTACTTTCCTTGGAAGATGTCAATGATAATCCGCCCGTGTTCTATCCGTGGAGATATTTGATGTCCGTACCGGAGAGCGCACCGGCAGGTACTTCGGTTGGTAAGATCATAGCGACGGACGCTGATGCAAGAGAAAATGCTCAAATTAGATATTCCTTGGAATCTGGCGGCGAAGGTATTTTTATCGTCGACGAAAGAACCGGCGAGATCACTTTGGACGGTTCTTTAAGAGCTGCGCACAAAACGCTTTACGAATTAACCATCTCCGCGAAAGATACCGGTGATAAAATTGCAACTAGAAACGCCGTGGTCGAGATTATAAGAGAGGAAGATTTGGAGCATCTCGAGTTCGATACTTACAACGGTTACAACTTCCGCGTGATGGAGGATAGGGGTGAATGTAGTTCCATGCCATCTGGCTTTGGTAAGGAAGTCGGAACCGTACAGGTTACTCAGTATGGCAATTCCAAAGTAACCTACAACATTTTGTATGGCGATCCGAGAAGGAACTTCAAGATAGACGAGGTCACCGGTACGATTAGCACGGCTGGTTGTTTGGATAGAGAAAACGTTGCGTTTTATAGTTTACAATTGGCTGCCAGAGCTGGACTAGCCTATGGACAAACGCTTGTAAACATAACGGTGGTCGATGTAAACGACAATCCACCGAAATTTCCTAAGGGCGAGGGCGGCGACGAAGTTTATTTGAAAGAGAATGCTGCCGTAGGGCAGGAGGTTTATCTGGCACGCGCCAAGGACCGCGACGCAGGCGCCAACGCTAGAATAGTTTACTCGTTGACTCACAATCCTGGGGAACAATTTAAGGTTGCCGAAAATTCGGGCATAATATATCTAGGAAAGCCTATAAGAGCACCGCCCGGTACGGTTTTAAATTTGGAGGTTACAGCTACGGATTCCGACGTTCAACCACTTTCGGCTCAGCATCAAGTAAGAGTTATCATCGAGGACGTTAACGATCATACGCCTGTCTTCAAATTGACGAGTTACGAGACGTCGTTGTCCGAATCAACGCCCGTGAACGATCGTTTCTTTTCGCTAACCGCCACGGACGTTGATCTCGGCGCCAACGGGAGAGTTTTATACAGCGTGACCGATGGAAACGCCGAAGGTCGTTTTGGAATTTTCCCGGACGGGCAGCTTTACGTAAAGAACGTATTGGATCGCGAGGAACAAGATTATTACGCATTGGAGGTGACCGCCAGCGATCAAGGCAGCCCATCGAGAAGTTCGGTCGTTCCGGTCGTCGTACATATTCTCGACGAGAACGACAACGCCCCGGAATTCACTAATTCAAGTTTTACTTTTCACTTGAGGGAAAACGAGTTGCCGGATACGTTCGTTGGAAAATTATTGGCCACGGATCGAGACGTTGGCCGTAACGCCGATTTAATGTTCTCCTTGCCGATAAGCCAACAGGATTTTGTCGTCGATCCGCGGAATGGATTTATCAAGTCGTTACGTGCTTTCGACAGGGAGCTTTTGGTCAGCAACACCGGCGCTAGCTACGTGACGTTAGAGGCAACCGTTACGGATAACGGCGAGAATCGTTTGAGAGATCGAGTCAAAGTCACCATTTACATTACCGACGTAAACGACAATACTCCGCAATTTCAGAGATTACCTTACAAAGTACAAGTTAGCGAAGGCGCGGCGATAGGTACTCAATTGTTAAGAGTTTATACCACGGACGCTGACGAAGGTCTCAATGGTGACGTATTCTACACATTAGAGGCTGGCAATCAAAATGGACATTTCATGATCGACGAGGCAACTGGACAGATATCCCTTGTTCAACAGCTCGATCGCGAAGCATCGAATAATTATTTGTTGACCGTTGTGGCTCACGATGCCGGATTAGAAACTCGTCTATCATCGAGCGCCACCGTGCACATCGACGTACTCGATGAAAATGACAACGTGCCCCTATTCATTGATAATAAATCGAAAATATCGATACTCGAAACGACGCCTACCAATACGGAATTACTAAGATTCAAAGCGACCGATAACGATCTTGGACCCAACAGCGAACTGACCTTCGCCATATCCGCCGGTAACAGAAGGGATACTTTCTACATCGATCCGCTCACCGGTACATTGTATCTGAGGAAGCCATTGGATTACGAGGAACTAGAGAAGTACGTATTGAATATAACTTGCAGCGACGGTGGACACCCTAGGCTTAGCTCGGTAATGACTCTCGTAGTCGAGGTCATCGACACGAACGACAATCCTCCGGTATTCCCGAACACGGCGATCGTACGACAGATCCGTGAGGGAATACCGGTACACATGCCGATAGTTACGATAACAGCGGAGGATCCAGATTCCGGGGAGAACGGTATGGTCAGTTATTCG
>OU426854.1:7505212-7515212 GCA_911387685.1 Dolichovespula media
CTATCTCTTTCCCTTGTTAGTTACGAATCGATCGATCGTTTAAATACACGTGTAGACAGAGATCCTATTTTGATGTGAGAAAAATCTTATGTAACTCTAATGAGAAGCAACGAGATAAGAACTCGTACGATCATGGTGCGTTCGTGTTCTTGCCGACGCCATGCACGAGTTACATTGCAAGAAAATGCTTGGAGTTGAGTAATAATTAATTATAATAGGTCACCGCACTTCGTGCCAATCTGTATCTTTAGTCTTCTCTCTCACTCTCTCTCGTTCTGTATATGTGTGTGTGTGTGCGTGTGTGTGTAGGTAATATCCAATACTAAAACCATTTCCCTGTGATACGAACAGGGTCCGGTTGAACCCACCTCCTACTCCTCCCCCGTCAACCATTGTAAATCACTTTTGATCTTTCCCGATGATTTTTCATCGTTATATTCTAATCTGTCGCTTCCTTTCGTTCCTCTTTATCTTTGTTCTCATTTTTTTTTTCAATGTTTCTTATTTTTTTATTTTTTCTTTATATATATATATATTTTTTTTTATTATTATTATATTATTAATTTATATTATATATATATTTATATTATTAATTTTTTCGTCCCTGTCTTTCTTTCTTTCTTCTTCTTCTTCTTCGAAAAGAGAGATGGATAGAGATAGATAGATAGATAGATAGATAGAGAGAGAGAGAGAGAGAGAGAGAGAATAATAATATTCATTATATAATTCGTTAGAAATATTTCTACAATTTTCTTTTATCTTTTCTTTTTTCTCTCTCTCTCTCTCTCTCTCTTCCCGCTCCACCATTCCTTCATTCTCACATATTTCTTTTATCTTTCTTTCTTTTTTTTTCTTCCTCTTCTTTTTTTCTTTTTCTTTTTTTTTTTTTTCATTCACGATCCTAATACACGGTAACCGTGAATCGATTAATAAATCACTTTTCTAATACCGAATGTCTATCTGGTCTAGATCGATACGATTTAAAATTCTTGACGTGTAGAAAAGTGGACGGCTGTTGGAGTCTGTACGAAGAGATAAAAAAAAAGAAAAAAAGAAAAAAGAGGAAGAAAAGAAACGAAAAAAGAAAAGGAGCAAGGCGAAGGAAAGAAAGGGACAAGAAACTATACATGCAATGACGAACAACACACACACACACACACACACACACACGGATGGACACACATGTATGAACAAAACGTTTCCAGTTTCTCTCCTTGTTTTGCATAACATTTGCATTAAATTCGATCATCGTATAAACGGTAACTCGGCTTAATCTAATTATTTATCTCTACGATGTAACTTAATCTTAGGTAACTTGCGTACATACATACGTACATACATACATATATTCATACATTCATACATTCATACATTCATTCATACATTCATACATTCATACATTCATACATACATACATACCTGTTGCATACATTCATACATATATACACAAATAAATATGTGTATACACATTCATATATATATATATATATATATATATATATATATATATATATATATATATAAATACGTATGTACCATACGTAAGATATAAAATTTCGATCACAGGAACGAATCGATTTTTATTCTCATTTTCATTTCGCGAATCCTTCTCGGACGTTTTATTCGTCCCGGCGATATTCGCGAGAAAATATGAAATAAAGAAGATGGAGAGAGTGGCACCTTTAATGCCACGCTAATCTTCTACTTGCTCATCATCATCATCATCCTCCTCCTCCTCCTCCTCCTCCTCTCCCTCTTCGTCGTCGCCGTCGTCGCCGTCGTCGTCGTCGTCGTCGTTGTCCTCGACTTAACCAAGAGTTCTCTCCTCTTTCTCTTTACTCGCGTTGTTCATCTTGTCGGAATCACAATCGTCATCCTCGCCATTTTTCAACGTCTTTTTTAGAGGGAGTACCGGAAAGAATCGAGAACGAGGTGGTAGGGCGAAAGAAAGGGTGTCGAGTACTCTCAGGGTTAGTGATGGGTGTCTGAAAGGGGCAGCGAAAGGGGACTTTCGGTTAGGGACATGAACGGGATGAGGGACGGGAGACGAGGATTAGGGTTCTGGGTGATGGTGGTGGTGGTGGTAGTGGTTACGGTTGGGTTCTGGTTGGGGGTGGGGGAGTGAGAGATCGGGGTAAGGAGTGATATCAAATCTGTGGGCGTGCGTGAGCGATAACGAGAGCTCCGTAGAGGAAAGACCGAAAATAATTTCTCTGCTCATCCGGTATCGTTGCGACAGATAAGACACTCGGCTAAAAAGGCCCTTGCTTGGGTGATTTGTGCCCTGACCAAATATATATATATATATATATATATATTTCTCTCCAATGATATTTAACTTCCCCTCTTTTCGGATGCGATGCGGTGACGAGGAGAGCTAAGAGAGAAAACAAGAGAAGAGGAAGAGAGATGAGAACGAAGAAGTTAACTTTTCTTTTATTTTTTTATTTTTTTATTCTTTTATTTTTTTTTGTTCCGTCTCTGTCTCGGTATTCGTCTTCGTCTTTCACTTTCTCTCTCTCTCTCTCTCTCTTTCTCTCCATGTGTCTCACCTTCGTCTTTCTTTTTTTCTTAATAATAATTTATAAGAAAAGGAAGAGAGAGAGAGAGAGAGAGAGAGAGAGAGAGAGAGAAGAATTAAAACAAAAAAGCGACAAAACGTCTTAAACGAGGTTTCGACGAAACGAAAGTCTTTTTATTTTATTTTTCTTTTCCTTTCCTTTTGTTTCTTTTCCCTTTTTATTTTTTGTCTCCTTCTTAATCTTCTTTCTTTACGCCACGAGATATCTCAGGGTTTATTGAGTACTTCCACTCAAGTTAAAAAACTACGAAATTATTTAAATACGACGATCGTCGATTTTTTTCTCTCTCTTTTACCACGATTTCGAATATTATTATTTAATTATTTTTTAATTGGTCGCTCCGATCGTCGCGGCTCGCGCGAACGTCCATCCCTCATTTGACGATCAGCGAAGGAATTTTATTTTATTTTACCGGCGAGTTTTTAGTGAAACTATTTGATATGACAAGAGGAAAAGAATAGAAAAGAAAAAAGAAACAAAAAAAGAAACGAAAGAGACGAGAAAAAGAAAGCTAAACCCGGAGAGTCTCGCGAAGGATTAATAATCGATCTTTAGAATCATCCAGGAATCTTTTTGATCCGTCGTTCTGCTGGTACTCCTACATGCGAGACGTACGTATCATATATCGATTACAGCTTATCCGTGAGAAGAGCGAACAAATTTAAAAAAAAAAAAGAAAAAAAAAAGAAAAAAAAATATCTTTCCAGTCGTTAATATGACGTACCGTTATAAGAAGAATAAAAATCAAAAGACAGACAGATAGACAGACAATGAGATAGAGAGAGAGAGAGAGAGAGAGAGAGAAAGAGAGAGAAAGACAGACAGATAGACAGACAATGAGATAGAGAGAGAGAGAGAGAGAGAGAGAGAAAGAGAGATAGAGAGAAAAATTCGTAATTGCTTTTTAAATCCATTTTAAAAGGGGATCTCTTTGTCATATTCATTCTGAAAATATCATTTCGACATTGTATTTCTTTTTTTTCCTCCACCCCTCCCTCCCCCATACTTCTTCTCCTATCTCATCTTTCCTCTCTTTTCTCTCTCTCTCTCTCTCTCTCTCTCTCTCTCTCTCTCCTTCTTTCTCTCTCTGTTTTATTTCCCTTTTTGCGTGCGTCAACGTGGGTAAATGCAATCATCGTTTTCTCGTAATAAAGTTGGCGGAAGTGAATCAGACGCGCTTGTTGCAAACTCGTACGAAAATACTTTGTCGGAAAGGGGGTGGGAAAAAAAAGGGTCGGCTAACGAACTCACTCTGTAGCTCGAAGTGAAGGGTTGTGGTGTGGTTGGTGGGGGGGGGTAGGGTGACTATGGTGGCGATGGTGGGAGGGGTGGAACGATGCGCAGGAAAAGAAGATTTAGGAGTCGAGTGGCTCTCCCCCCCCCCCATACGTGAATAAAAGAAAAAAGGAAGCAATCGTGAGCGTTGGTTAACGAGGAAGAATTAAACTACCTCCCCTCCCCTCCCCATACCTTATCCTCACCCCGTAGCGCAACGCACCGACAGAGAATCTTCTAGTGAAATGCATGGAACGGTATTATGAGCGATATGATCCTCGGATGAGCTGGCGCTTTCCAACGAAACTTTCGATGAGAGCGTATCTATAAGCGGCTTTCTAAACCGGTGAGTCCTATACTCCACCTACTATCGCCAACGTTAACTTTTAACTCGCTCCGTGTTCTTTGACTCCTCTTTTATTATACAAAAGAATCGAAAGAAAAAAAAAAAAAAAAAAGAAAAAAAAATAACCCTACGTGGGCGTTTAAATCATCGGTGCATTTTTGCCGTTTGTTTAAGTGATTTAGTGAAGTAGATAGGTTTTTGTTAAATGCCGACGGATCTATAATATGTGTATGTGTGTGTGTGTGTGTGTCTCTTTATCTCACTCTCTCTCTGTGTCTCTCTCTCTCTCTCTCTCTCTCTCTCTCTGTGTGTGTGTGTGTGTGTGTGTGTGTGTGTATCTTTCTTTCTCTTTTGGCACAAACAAGACTGAACTGTAGATGTTCAAATGTAGAAAGAGAGAGAAAGAAAGAGAGAGAGAGAGAGAGAGAGAGAGAGAGAGAGAGAGAGAGAGAGGAAGGGAGATGAGACGATGACACGAATAGGATAATTACAATTATTTTGTATTTTGTGTCAATTTTCTTTGACTATTCATCTTTTTTCTTTTTTTTAACAGTCTGTTTTACAATTATGAGAATGTATATAAATAAATATACATGTGTGTGTGTGTGTGTGTGTGTGTGTGTGTGTGTTCGCGCGCCCGTACAATCTATTAATGACGTTTTCACTTAGTATAATCAGTTTTATGACTACGAGAATAATCATAGAGATATAATGTGCATATATGCAGATTTGACGTATACACACGGAATTCATCATTATGATAATTTATCTGCTAATCTGCTTTATAACTACGAACTTTATACTAAAGTTATGTATGAGTAGATACATACGTGTATACGTACATACATACACACACACACACACACACACACACACACACACACACACACACACACACACACACACACACACACACACACACACACACACACACACATATATAAATATTTGCTGGTTCTCATATAGCTAGTCGACGTCTATATTCAGATAATCCTCATAGAACGGAACGTACAATATTCTCGAACGTAGAAAAGCTGTCATAGAAATTTATCGTGCGACTAGATCTCAGTCTCGAACTACGAGATACGATAAGGTAACGAATGTCGAACCAGGGGAGGTGAAGAGGAGGAGGAGGAGGAGGAGGAGGAGGAGGAGGAGGAGGAGGAGGAGGAGGGATCGTCGTCGTTCTTTAAAGACATTTTCTCGATTTATAATATTTCCAAGATCTCTCTTTGACGGATTCCTCTCGAGTACCGAGAAATGAATTCAATAGCAACAATTCTCGTTTCGTGGATGTTGAAGAGAAGAAGAAGAAGAAGAAGAAGAAGAAGAAGGAGAAGAGGAAGAAAGAAAAAAAAAATAAAAAAAGAAGGAAAAAGAAGAAAAACTGGAAAGAAAGGAAAGGAAAAGAAGAGAGAGAGAGAGAGAGAGAGAGAGAGAGAAGATAAAAAGGACAGAGAGAAAGAGATAGAAGAGGGGGAGGGAAAAAAGGGAATAGAAGAAGAGCGATAGGTGGGAGAGAGAGAGAGAGAGAGAGAAAGAGAGATTCACGTTTGAAATATTATTTCTCTTTCCGTCGAGAGTACGGGACTCAGGGAATTAAAGAAAATGTCGTCGCTTTGAAAATATTCCTCGCAGCGGGGGTTGGGGTGGGGTGGGGTGGGGGCAAACCACCGATGGCAACATTCGAGATTCGTCTATTGAAATCACAGGCCGCGAACAAAAAGAACTAAATTCCAGAACCGCATACCGTTCCTCTACGCGGTGGTTAGAGGAGGATGAGGAGGAGGTGGATGGGAAGGAGAAGGAGGAAGAAGTGGAGGAGGAGGAGGAGGAGGAAGAGGAGGATGATTGTTCAAAGGGGATATCTTCTCGATCTCTTTTTCCTTCGTTCCTCAAAAGGATCTCACTCTTTCTCTCTCTCTCACTCTCACTCTCTCTCTCTCTTTTTTTTCTTTCTAGTCGTACTGGCACTCGGTC
This sequence comes from Dolichovespula media, assembly GCA_911387685.1. Taxonomy (NCBI): domain Eukaryota; kingdom Metazoa; phylum Arthropoda; class Insecta; order Hymenoptera; family Vespidae; genus Dolichovespula; species Dolichovespula media. Next base: position 7,511,396 of record OU426854.1, read on the forward strand.
TCAAACTGCACGCGGGTACTGGTACATTGTGTTCCTCATAATCTCTACCTGCTTGTTCCTCTCGGTTGGACATTTGACACGAGCGCACCCGTGTCCAGGTAGAATAAGAGAGAAAGAGTGAAAGATAGGGTTCCTATACATACATACATATATACATATATATATATATATATCTTATTCTTATTCTCTTTCTCTCTTTCTCGTTCTTTTTCGTCGTTCATCGATCTTTAACGATTTCCGATCACTCGTGAGATCCCGCTTCTGGCTGGCCTCTCTCATCTTGTCCGCTCGTTTCATTCGATCAACGATTTCGCAAAACGTCGCCGCTCGCTCCGCACTGCCGAGCTTTCGTTCACTAATTTGCAGATCATCGGACTAAACTATGTAGGTGTATATATATATATATATATATATATATATATATATATATATATATATATATACACGCGGACGTAATTACGTTGATTCTATGATCCTCGAAACTTTGGCAATCGGTTACGGATAGAGAGAAAGTTGAAACGGATAATGAAGTTATTTCGCGAGTCCTCTGTTGGACCCATAAAAAAAAACAAAAATACAAAAAAGATGAAAAGAAGAAACGTAACCAACAAAAAAAAAAAGGAAAGAAAGAAGAAAAAGAAGAAAAAAGAGAGGAAAGGAAGAAGAAAAAGAAACGAACGACAAAAAGTACAAATAAAAAGGACAAGAAAGGAAGATTACAGCGGTGAGTTATAACTATGTGCGAGTGCATAAGGATGCGCGTGTTTTGTGAAACTATCATAAATCATTTCGCCCGATCTCCGATTTGACATACGCATACATATGTACGCGTATGCATATACGTACCTATATTTATGTGTGTGTGTGTGTGTGTGTGTGTGCATGCGTGCGTGCGCGTATATAAATATCTAATAAAACCACGAGCATGTGTTGACTTATAGGTAAACCTTGAGAAACTTCTTGCTTTATAAACGCGCACGCGCGCGCATACAAACACACACACACACACACACACACACACACACACACAGAGAGAGAGACGTACACACGTACATGCACGGACGTATATACGTACGTTTGTATGCGCACGGTATCCCCGTCGTCGACTCGAAGTCAAAGAATCGGCAGGGGCGAATACGAGGATCGCCCAAAAAAGTCTGACTGCCGATGGAATTACGGACATTATTCAATTATGACATCATTAAGCGCTTGTTGCGCTTTCAGGACCATACCGAGACCCCGCGCTTATGTTTTTCTGGACTCGTAAATGCGCTCGTCCTTCTATGGTCGAACGAACGAACGACGAGATTGTCTTTTTCCATGGGAAAAATCAAGCGGGTACTACACACGACCGAGGAGAGACCCACAGACTGTGGTCACTTGTTATTAATCGACGAATTTTTAATAAATTAATAATCGTTCCGTTAATACGACCCAGTGTTCTTATCAGACATATATATATATATATATATTTTTCGCGATTATTCGAGATATCGAATAATCATTTAAAACGAATCTATACGGTGATACGGTAAAAATCGATGCATGATATTCATACGAATTATATATATCATGTACGATCTCTCTCTCTCTCTCGACACACACACACACACACACACACACGTTAGTGTGTATATATTTTATTTTACGATTTCAATATCGATGGATTTTCGATTCTCACAAATCTCGTGTCCCGTTCTATGCGTCCGTTGTCCTATGGTTTGAAACCATACGAAAAGGAGAAAGACGAGGGAGAAAGAAGAAGAAGAAGAAAAAGAGGAAGACAAAAAAAAAAAAGGAATAGAAAAAAGAGAAAGAAAAAAAAAATGATTCCCCGAAGCTCTCGTATCTTTTCATAATCAGGTGACCTTCGCATAGTGATCATTCCTGGGAACTATGTTCCCGGTAAAATATACTACTTGGTTGGTCCTCCCAGCTTTTTATCTCGCGGCTCAGAAGCGCGCGCTCGCTAATGACCGTCAGATACGGTCCCACCGTTTTGGGGACCGACTCTCTCTCTCTCTCTCTCTCTCTCTCTCTCTCTCTCTTCTTTTCTCCCTCTTTCTCTCTTTCTCACTCATTCTTCGTATATACGCACGGATTTCAAGGGACGTTATATATCGCGTATTCTCCTTCCCTCTCTCTCTCTCTCTCTCTCTTTTCTTGTTCTTTGTCTCTCTTTCTCTTTCTCCCTCTCTTTCTTTCTTTTTCTTTCTCACGTGCGAGACCGATCATTCGCATTTACCCTGTTCCTTTTGTCTTAACGTTTTCTCTCCTCCCCCCCTCCCTCCCTCTCTCTCTCTCTCTCTCTCTCTCTCTTTCGAATCATCCACTAAGGACTAAACGCACCACGCGATAACGAACGAACGAACGAACGAACGAACGAACGAACGAACGAGCGAACGAGCGAACGGAGCCACTCTCGACTTAATTTAGAATCCTATCGACCTTTTGGGGGATGGAGGGTTTGTAGGGTGAGGCAAGTGGGAGGAGGAACTGTCAAATCGATGTTTACCGGACGACGAATTTGTCAGACATATAACGGGTAAACTAATTTCGAAAGTTTCTTTCTTTTTCCTCTTCCTTTTTTTCCCTCCCACCCCCCACTCATTTTGTTTTCCCTTCTTTTTCCTTTTTATTCGTGGTGAAGTATAAAAAGGACGGAAAAAAAAAAATATATATATACATATATTCAGCATATCATGTGTGTGTGTGTGTGTGTGTGTGTGGTGCTGAATATTCACTGAAAGTGCGACCTTAAAAGAAAAAAAGAGAAAAAAAGAGAAAAGAGAGAGAGAGAGAGAGAGAGGGACATAGAGAAAGAAAAATTCCAGCTGGGAGCAGTTAGTAAGTGGTATGTTGGAGGACTGCACAACAATGCACCGGCAGAAATGCTTTTGTAAGATAACTCCGACGCATACCGCTTCGGCAATGCGCGCCGCACACACATTGTTCCTTGCATGATCCGACTCTATAATTAGTGCTTTGTACATCGTAGCAGCTCACCTCGCAAAGTGGTAATCTAAAGAAATGAAATCCCTCGTTTCTCTTTTATCCGTTCTATTCTGATAATAATAATAACAATAATAACAATAATAATAATAATAATAATAATAATAATAATAATAACAATAATAATAATAATAATAACAATAAGAAGAAGAAGAAAAATAAGTGTATGAATAGGGATAGAAATAAGAACAATAATAATAACAGGCCATAGTTTTCTATTAACCTGGAACGGTCTATAATATTTTCTCGATCGCTGAGATCGATGAGACTTTATCTTCGATCTAAATGTCAATGATAAACGTCGTATGAACGACGAATATAGGGTGCTTGTGATTGGTGATGATGGTGTTAGTGATAGTGATAGAGCGATGGTGTCGATGATGGTCGCGTTATTTGACGGGAACTTTTATTGTTAGGATACAGGGACGGAGCGTTAGGGTTGACGGACACCGGAAGGACATCGTGAGAGTTCGGGAGAAGAAGGGTGGGCGGGGATGTGAAAGGAGGGATGGAGAGGGGGGGGAGAAAGGAGGGAGGGAGGACCGATGTTAAGTCGCATGTAATTGGATGAAAAACCGAATAATAATTATTTGTACAAGCTAAGGGTCGACCGTGCGCCATCGACAGACCGACCCAGCAAAAGCAACCCACAGTCGGAGACACGTTCGGTACATTTTTACGAAAGGAGGTTTTGTTTGAGGCATTAGCTATGGCTACGCGTTAGTAGTATAACACGGCGACAAAAAGGTCCCGCGGAATAATTTTCTTTTAACGTTGCTTTTTCCTGGTAAGGTTGAAAAAAGAA
>OU426854.1:7527712-7530212 GCA_911387685.1 Dolichovespula media
TTCCATCTTCTTACTGGGACAGGTATAATATATATACATATTTTTTTTCCTTCTTTTTTTTTTCTTTTTTCTTTTTTTTTTTTTTTAATTGCAAAAGAAGAAAAACAAGTAGTGTTATTCTCTATCTCTCTTTGTCCAACTATCTTTCTCTTCGTACAATTACGATCAAAACGTCCTTATATTATTGGTAACGCAAAAACAAATTCGTGTAATAACGATTAAAAGAAAGAAAGAAAGAAAGAACGAAAGAAATAGAAGAAAAGAAAAAAAAAACAAAAAACAAAAAGAAAAGAAGACGTCGACCTTGAACGGTTATTCTTGAGAACGAACATCCAAATCGTCAATCCAGGTTTCCGTTAGAACGATGTAATGATACATGGATTGAAAAGAGAAGAAAAGAAAAACAATCAGAAAGACAGAGAGAGAGAGAGAGAGAGAGAGAGAGACAGACAGACAGACATACATACATACATACATACATAGACATAGACATAGACATAGACATAGACATAGACATAGACATAGACATAGACATAGACATAGACATAGACATAAACATAGACATAGAGACATAGAGACATAGAGAGAAAGAGATGGAGAGAGATAGAGATAGAGAGAGAGAGAGAGAGAGAGAGAGAGAGAGACGAAGTACATTGCGCGAGTATGCGAGAGAAAGTTACTTTACGGCGCAAAGTAACGTAATGTAAGGCACGCACGTACACCGGTAAAAGAGTAATGTACGTGTACGTGAGATCGAGGGCGTGGGGCCCCTGGGCTTCACTGCTGGCAGAAAAGGGGACTTATATACCGAGGCACACAGGCAGGCAGGCAGGCGGCTTATCGGGCATACATCCTCGCTCGCAGATTAGCATAATGTCTGCTGCAATGCGTAGGTACTCTTTCCCTCTGACCAACCTCTTCCTCCTCCTCCTCCTCCTCCTCCTCCTCCTCCTCCTCCTCCTCCACCTCTTCTTCTTCTTCTTCTCTTCTCTTTCTCCTCTTCTATCCCTCTCTTCGTTCCACTCGTTTCTTCGTTCTCTCTCTCTCTTTCTCTCTCTTTACCCTTTTCTTCTTCTTCTTCTTCTTCTTCTTCTTACATCTCCGGCTCTCAGCTCCTCAGTAAGAGAAAGAGAGAGAGAGAGAGAGAGAGAGAGAGGCATCCTCATCACCATCGCCACTGCCACAGCCTCGTTCCATCACCCTTCGTGGATACCCGCAGGGACAGCCGTGATGATAAAATAATAATAATATTAATAAGAACAACGACGATAATAATAAGGGTGGGGAAGAACGGGTGCCTCCAACTCTTTTGAAAATCTCTCTCCTTCTCTCTCTCTCTCTCTCTCTCTCTCTCTCTCTCGTTCTCTCTATCTATCTTTCTCTTCGTTCCTTGTTATTTTTCACGAAAAGTCGTAAGATCGATCGTTCGTTCGTTCGTTCGTACGTTCGTTCGTACGTTCGTTCGATCCTTATCTCTATAACTTTTCTCGATCGTTTCGAGGAAAGAACGAGTTTAACAAAAATAGAGAGAGATAGGGAGAGATATAATATAAAATATAATAAAGAGAGAGAGAGAGAGAGAGAGAGAGAGAGAGATATGTTCGGATAGATCAAACTTTGTCTACTTCTTATTTTATTTTATTTTTAATTTTTTGTCTTTAACAACGCATTGACATTCCTTTTCATAGATTTCGAATGATGGACTTTTTGGATGGATGGATTCGTACATCCGTCCGAAAAATTCCATTGTACAGGAATTCGTTTTATGTCTCTTCGATTGGACGTTGCGAACTTACGAAGCTTCGAACGAAGTCGAACCTTCCGATCGACTTCAACGATAGTTCGAAGAGTTCGCATAGGTAAGGTATGTGTTCGGGAAACTATCGACTCCCGTTACTTCCCCGGCTCTCTCTCTCTCTTTCTCTCTGTCTCTCTCTCTCTCTCTCTCTCTCTCTCTTTCTCCGTTGGCAGGTGAAGCCGACTCACGACGTTCCAGGATCGCCGCTTACAAGGTCAATGATCCTTTTCCAAATGTGTCTACTTCGTACATAGAAGTTAATCCTTTCTCTCTCAATCCAAGCAATATTTAAAATTATATATATTTATATTTATATATATATATATATATATATAACTTTATAAATAAATTTATTGATAGTAATAATTAATATTACCTTGCGATCTCTTTTGTTAATTTTTATTTTTTTATTTTTTTTATTATTATTATTATTATTATTTCATTGACACTTCGAGAAGAACAAAGTTATTAGTTTCCTATAATACTATATACACACACACACACACACACACACAAACATATATATATATATATGAAAAGTAAGAAAATTATTTGGTTCATATAAATGTAAAATTAAATTATATTGTATCTACGTATGTATGTATGAAGAAACAAAAGCAATTGGGTATTATTAACTATAAATTTTATCCTTGACGACCTATTATATACGTATGCATATATGTATGTATGTATGTATATATG
>OU426854.1:7537712-7557712 GCA_911387685.1 Dolichovespula media
TCTCTCTCTCTCTCCCTTTTTTGTTTTCTTTTTCTTTCTCTCTCTTCCTCAAAGAATTTTATTACCTATCCCTCTTTATTCCACTACCTCTTTTCTCCTTCCTCCTTATATTTCATTTTCTAATGTTTTCTTTTAACCCTAGATATTAGATAGATGTAATATATATATATATATATATATATATATATATATATATATATATATATATATATGTATGTATGTATATATGTATACTGATATATTGTACTATATATCGTTCTCTCGTTCACGAAGATTCAGATAATATTTCTCTCTCTCTCTCTCTCTCTCTCTCTATCTATCTATCTATCTATCTATCTATCTATCTATCTATCTCCTTCGTTCGATTACTGTATTTGATTAAATTTATAGATACTTGAAAGTAATCGAATATTACCGATGATCATGATGTACTTCCCTTTTCGCCCATTTTCATTAGTTTCCTCTTTTTCTTTTTTCTTTTTATTTTCTTTTCTTTTCTTTTCTTTTCTTTTCTTTTCTTTTTTTTTGTCGTAGGACCCCCTCCCCTCTTCTTTCACTTTTCAAAGAGACACTCATAGTGGAATATTATTGATAGATAGAAAATCGTGTGAATTTATATTTCCCCCCTCCCCTTTTTGTTTCTTTTTCTATTTTTTTTTTCTCCTTTTCTTTTTCATTCGCAAAATTACGTTGATCTCCCTTTTTCACAAATTCGAACGGATTCGTAAAGAGAGATATCGTTTCTCCTTTCTCTCTTTTTGTAATCTCTTGAAATTCATGCGCGTCCCTTTGACCGATGAAGGAGAAAGAAATAATTATTAATCCCTTTGAGCTCATCTCCTCCTCCCTCCCACCCACCCACCCCCCCCCCCGCCGCCGCCGCCCGATTATCAACTCTCTTTCTCGCAAGGAGTGAAATTAATCGTGATATTATCGACGAGTCGCTTTTTAAAGGAAATAAGAAAAAGAAATAAGTAAAGAAATGAAAGAAAAAAAAAAAAGAAAAAAAAAGAGAACAATTATTGCTCGTCGTTGAGAGCGTTTTATAAATTTAATAGATTTTACGACGAGAGATTCGAAGGTATTATAGAGGAACAAAGAACGTCTGCTTTCGCGCGCACGCGTGAGAGAGAGAGAGAGAGAGAGAGAGATAGATAGAAAAACAGAATATATACATATATATATATATATATATATATATATATATATATATATATATAGAGAGAGAGAGATTCTTTAAAGTCGATGACGTAATTTGAAACGATCTTGACTCGGAAGATCCTCGTACGATAAAATACATGGGCGCGAAAGTGAACATAAATCGATGGTGAAACGGTGTCTTGCTATCGAAAAAAATTATCGCACCTACCCCATGTATTCCATGTTTCGTACGCAAGTCTACAAAAAGCGTGGCGATCTTTTTCTTTCCTTTCATTTTCTTTTCTTATTTTCTTATTTATTTATTTATTCATTCATTCATTCATTCATTTATTTCATCTTTTAATCTCAATCCTTTCATTTTAACGATTACATTCGTTTCTCTCTCTCTCTCTCTCTCTCTCTCTCTCTCTCTCTCACTAAATCGACGTTAATATCATACGATAATACACATCTGCTCGTGTCGCATAATATGTATATATATATATATATATATATATATATATAAAATATACATATCTATATATGTACATATATGTCAACATACATATTGGTATAAGTCACTGTATACACGGTATAATATTTCTATGGTGAATGAACAAACGAACGTATGAGAGGGCAAGTAAACAAGCGAACGAATGAACGAACGAGCGAACGAACGAGCGAACGAGCAAACAAGCAAAATTGTCGATCGTAAGCTCCGCTCGTAATTTCCGTATCGATCTCATCAAATTCGTTATATATATATATATATATATATATATATATATATATATATATATATATATATATATAATGTTAATTGCACGAATAGTTTGACGCAAATCGAAAGGGAATCACGAATGTGCATTGATTACGATCGTGCTCGCGCAGAATTCTCCATTATGCGTTATTTATTTTATCTCCATTCAATAAGGAACGAATAGATTGATTTTACATGGTATATTGATGTTATGTTCGTTATATTGGGAATCGCCATAGAATAATATATATATATATAGAATTATTGAATAAATTATTCTAAGTTGAATAAAATAATTATTATTATTATTAATATTGCTATGATCATTATTAATAATTTTAATCTCGCAGTCGTTGTCTTTTGTCGTTCTCGTTGGATCGTAGAATAAATCGTATTTTTTTGTATTTTTTCCTACCTTTTTTTATTGGATCTTTTTTTTCTTTTTTTTACTCGGTTTGATAATACCCCATAATACGGATTATAAATAATGAATATTTTTTACTACATAGCAGTTATCGTACGAAGCACTGAGTGCAATTTTATTATTATTATTAATATCATTATTTCTTTCTTTTTTTTTTTTTTTTTTTTATTTGAATTGGAAAATATTGATCAGGCGGAAAGATAACGGAGTATGGAAATATATTTTATGAGAATGAAATGCATCGAACGAAGGAACGAAGGAACGAACGAAATACAGCGAATAAAGTACGCATAATATTTTTATTAAATTTTATCCGATAAAATCGTTGGTAGGGGTAATAGCTTCAATAGCAAATAAAACGATTATATCGCTGATGGGTTTGAAAAATATTTATTGTTCGGTTCGATATATATATATATATAATTAAATATTCATCTCGTGCTCCCTCAAATTTTCAATTTTCGTTATGACCCGGGATAAGTGAAATATCACGTGGTGTAAAATAAATGATGCTTAATGCTTGAATAATATAAAACAAAGGAATTATATATATATATATATATATAAAATAAAATATATTGATTAGCCAATTCATTATATTTGCATATTCGCTTAAAACTCTTTTCGACTTTTGATGTTAAAAAATACGAAAAAAAAAGAAGAGAAATGATGAGCGATAAAAATTACAGATGATAAAAAATCAACGACGACGGAATCCAAATTATAACAACAACAGCAACAACAACAACAACAACGACAAAAAACAAACCAAACAACGGTAATAATAATAATAATTTAAAAAAGTAAAAGAAGATGAAGGGGCTGGGGAGGGAGGGGATAAAAAGAAAAATATCTCTCTCTATCTTTCTCTATCCTTCTAACCGTCCTCCCTCGCCAGGCCACCAACTCGTTCCACCCCCCAATTTAATACCATACTTAACTCCTTTGATACGAATCCAAATATACTTTGGATACGTTGAAGGAACGTATGAAAAGAAAATCACAATAATGTAGCAGAAAGTCGTCGTCATCGTCGACGATCCCTTTCGTATCAGTTTTTTCAATGTTCTCCCATTAGCCGACTATCCCCTTTCGTGCCGTTCCTTCGGGCTGCAACTTTGTGATTATCGCGAATACACCGAAAACGTACCGGGGCCGAGGCAGTAACCTAACCGAGTAGCCTGATCTCTCTTACCTACCTACCACGCGCTGAATAATGTACGTCATTGCGATGCTATCATTGCAACAGTGTTGCCCTGTGTTCGGGGTATCCCGAATCCGAAAGGTGAGTTTCCAACGAAAGCTTCGACTCTTTGCTTCTTCTTTTCTTTTCTTTTCTTTTCTTTTCTTTTCTTTTTACCCCTTCCCCCCTACCTTTTCTTTTTTTTCCTTATTTCTCTCTCTCTCTCTCTCTCTCTCTTTCGTTTGAGAGAGTCCTGACTTTTTCTTCTCCTTTTTTCTTTTTGTATTCTTTCATTATCATTTTTATTTTTATTTTTGTATTTTCTCTTATCTCATGAAACGACCGAGCGAGCGAGCGAGTGAGTGCAGGTTAAAGTGGATCTTTTTCTCAAACGGAGGGGAAACGAAGGAGTGGGAGGGGGTGGGATAGGAAGAGAGATAGAGATAGAGAGAGAGAGAGAGAGAGAGAGAGAGGGAGAGACCGAGCAGAGGGAATCGAGATAATAATTATTTGAAAAGGTTGAACGATGGCGTGTACATACCAACGTGTAAGTGCGCTTCTCGTCGAATGTTTCCTACTTCGTAAATGGTATACATACATATGTACATATATACATACGTATATACATACATACATATACATATATACGTACATAAGTAGTTAGGTAGGGTAGGTATTACTTACAAATTACATTAGACTAATCGTTACGAATATCTATAGATATGTAAAATATGTTTGTATGCATGCACGTATGTATGTATGTATGTATGATGTACGTACGTACGTACGTATGTATGTATGTATGTATGTATGTATGTATGTATGTAAGAGGTTATGTACTTAGTTAAACGTATATGTAGGGTATCCATAGGGGATTTAATAAAAAATAAAACAAAGAGAAGATAGATAGAAGAGAGCGAAAAGAGAGAGATAAAAGTAGGAATATACTCGACGATAAAAATGGATAAAAATCGTCAGAGAAAGGAAAGAAATAAGTTAAGAGCGAGTACATTTATATATATGTATATATATATATATATATATATATATATATATATATGTACTTACATACGTAGTTACTAACGTATACGTACGGTACGTATGTATGTAGATTCGTTCGATCATTCGCTTTTAATGGATCGACCTTGTTTCCGAAGTCACTTTCGTTTTTCGATTCCGTTTCTGAACGGGCTGTGAAGGGGGCGGGGGTGGTTCGCTCTTACTGCCGCCACCGCCGTTGTTGTTGTTGTTGTTGTTATTGTACGTAGATAAAACTATAATCATACACATATATCACGCGCACACACACACCTATATATATATATATATATATATATATATATATATATATATATATATATATCTCCACCCACTTACAGACACACGTACACACACATATAAACATATATACAGGTATACGATACATATATATATATATATATATATATATTTGTACGTAGTCTTTTCGATCCAAGTTTTAATCTGAGAATGAAAAAGAACACAACACCGGGCGCGCTCTCGCTCGCTCGTTCTGGTTAAGCGCGGGCAAAACGTTCCGAATACGGGTTCGCCAGTTCGGATTACGATTTACATACCACGAGAGGCACGTATATATATTCGCATGCCTCCGTAATGGCTATCTTTTACCGTTCGATCGGGAATTAACATGACTCTCTCTCTCTCTCTCTCTCTCTCTCTCTCTCTCTCTCTCTCTCTCTCACTCGATCACGGGCCGTGGGGATCTTCTCGTGGAAAATATTATGCATCGCCTTCCCGGTGAAGGCAGGAATAAAAGGCGCTAAAGGACAGGGTGGGCGGGGCCTTATGTACGTATCTACATACACATACGTACGTATATACACATACTTAAGTACCTACATACACATACGTAGGTACGAAGGGCCTGATTCCTTCTTACTTCTATCTTCCTTCCTTCCTTCCTTCCTTCCTTCCTTCATTTCTTTCTCTCTCTCTTTCTCTCTTTCTTTCTTGCTTCCTTCGTTTCTTCCTTTCTCATTTTGTAATCCCTCATCCTCATTCATTCATTCATTCATTCATTCATTCATTCATTCATTCTTTCTTTCTTTCTTTCTGTCTTTTTTTTGCTTTCCTTCTTTTTTTTTTTAATTTCAAATGTCTCGACTCAACGACTCTCTCTCTCTCTCTCTCTCACTCTCAACAATTACGAAACTACGCCCGTGTTGTCGTCCCCCCCAACCCGCCCACCCACCCTATCACCCCCACGCATTTCTCGACCAAATCAGACATTCAAACGATTTTCTATTTCAGGTCAACTCGTCTACTCCTCTTCGTTCTTCCTTCCTATTTTCTCTTTCCTCCTTTCTTTCTCTCTCTCTCTCTCTCTTTTTCTTTTATTTTTTCTTCTTCTTTCTCTTTTCGAATCGTAATATTTCTCATACGGACTCCCTGGGGAAGAATCGTTACGATCGTTACGAGTACGACGGTGATCCCTTTTTTTTTCCCCCCTGTTTTTTCTCCCTCTCCTTTTAACCCGATCAATATTGCAATCTCGAGAATTCTGATGTAGTTGTAATTAAAACTTTATATATATATATATATATATATATATATATATATAATATAAAGTTATATATATATATATATATATATATATATATATATATATATATATATATATATATAATCTTTCCACGTAGACGTGAGCCAAAGTTTAAATGAAAATTAATTTATACTCAAGAGAGAATTGTGGGAAATAGATTCCTCGACAATGTCGGCTAACTTTAAATTGAAATGATGTAAATCAAAATTGAATTTTCAACCGAATTTAATTGCGTAACAATTTCTACGACAAACATCGATGAACCTGCGGCAAAATCTCTCGGGGCGAATTAAAGGGACGAGAGAGGATTAGTGAAGTAGAAATAAAAGAAAGAAGAACGAAAAGATAGAAATTACGAATGGATATAATTCGAGAACGATTAGGCGAACATCCGCGTACGCTTCCGTGAAGGTTTTTGTCCTCGTGTCTGTCGAGATGAAAGGGTCAAGGGAGTAAATTAAAAAAAAAAAAAAAAAAAAAAAAGAGAGAAATTAATTAATAAATAAATATAAAAATGATTATTCAAAGGAATAAGTTAAAATAAATAAATAAATAAGTAAATATAAAAGTAATTATTCAAAGGAATAAGTTAAAATGAATAAATAAATAAATAAATAAATAAATATAAAAATAATTATTCCAATGAATAAATTAAAAAGAAAATAAAATAAATAAATATAAAAGTAATTATTCCAAGGAATAAATTAAAACGAAAAAAAATAAAAAGTCATAACAATAACAATAATAAGAATAAGAATAAAAATTGAAAAAGGGGTAATATATAAAAAGAAGGAATAAACGTGGAGGAGAAGGAAGAAGATGGAAGAAGATGGTACTGTGCAGAAAGAGAGATCTTAGTAGCAAATCGAGTCACCACTCGCGAACGAGATCTCCGGAGGAAAGTGTACCCATGGATCGTTTATGGGCCTCTCGCGCGATCCGAAAGGACTCGAAGGGCGGGGCCGGGTCGCCGACTGGGACCCTCTGTCTTTTTCTTTCTTTATTTATTTCTTTCATTCTTTCTTTCTTTCTTTCTTCTCTTTACCCATTCCAATCTCTCTCTCTCTCTCTCTCTCTCTCTCTCTTTCTTTCTCTTTTTCTCCACCTTCTTTTAATTGTATCTCAAACAGAACTATTTGATCGTGCCAACACGTTGTAAACACGTACCGATACTCCTGAGTTTATATATATATATATATGCGTGTGTGTGTGTGTGTTCCTTCGTATATATGAACGTTCTTTCATCTTCTTAAACGATCTATTCAGGTCATTAAAATCGTTCGCAATGAATGAAATCGAATAAAAACAAACGTTCGTAACGATATACAATAAAAAAAAAAAAAAAAGAAAAAAAACAGAAAAAACGAAATAATAAGATAAAATAAAATAGAATACGAGAAAAGAGGTTAAAAAGTATTTCAATTTTTTTATAACATTTGTATCGCTTTAATACACCTTTCAAGATTTCGTATATATATATATATATATATATATATATATGTACACTCCGTAATTATTATTAATGGAAACAATTGATATGAACCTTCATTATTAAAATATATAGACACATAAAATATATATATATACCGGGTGTCCAATAACAAGCGGGTTTTAATATTATTAGTTTTAACTTAAGTTGTGGTATTTAAGATGAATGAAAAAGATAAAAAAAGAAAATGAAGGAAGTAGGACGTACGTTCGTACGAAATTTTCTTTCATTTTTTATTTTTTCTTTCGTATTTCGTATTGTTCGTTCGTTTATTTATTTATTTATTCATTTACTCGTTCGGACGTATCGACGTTGTCGCATCTAACAATAACGTTGCCGCCATTTTACCGCAGCCCGTATATAAAGGGTTATAATTATTGGTTCTATCTCTACGTATTTATTCATGCATAGATTTATCTGTGGTACGTTATCAATTAGGTACGTCGCTACTTCGCCTGTAATAGGCATAAATTAATATCATTTCATCTCTACTTCGCCTGTAATAGGCATAAATTAATATCATTTCATCCCTCGCATTTACGCGAATCCCAGACGCATTTTCGTTAAACTCAGTTTCATTAGTTCCATCGATAATATCCTTCAAATATGTATCGAGATTGACGATACATAGATACATACATACTTACATAAATATATATAGATATGTGTGTGTGTGTATATATATATATATATATATATATATATATATATATATATATATATATATATTTCTGGTTAGTAATTTTTACATTTTTCTTCCTTCTCTTTTCCTAAAATTTTTTGTTCATTCTTTTTTATTTCTTTTTTATTTTGCCACCGTTAAGATTGCTCGATCATACAGATAGATTTATGTATATATATATATATATATATATATACGCTATGCCATTTGTTACGTTCCAAATATAAATTAAATATTTCATATTTCATCGTGTTTTGCAATCCATTAAATTCGTCCGAAGAGATTAAATCGCATCTCGAATGCAATTCAAATTAAATTTTTTTTTTCAGTATCAATCATAATCTCGTTCTTAACGTCAAAATATCGTCGTATCATTTGGTTATCGCAACAAAATCGATTCGATCGAGTGTACTTTTCAAGAGTAAACGTTATTACGATATCGAGCTCTTTCTTTCATCTTTTGTTTATTTAATTTTTTTTTTTTGTTTATATTTCCCCCCGATCGCTCGATCGAAAAAATAAAACGCGAGGTTTCGTTTATTCGTATAATAATTTCACGTACGTGCATAGACATTCGATTCAGAATTTAATTCGACACGTTGCTTTGGATTACGCGCATTTCACTCATTGCATTTCACTCATTACATTCGTTCGATCAATCAAAATGAACGATATCAATTCAACGTCACTTCACGATTATATTATAACTTCTATCAATCGTAGGTCCTTATACTCGATACTCGTTATTTCCCATACTCTCCCTTTTTTTCTATTTTTTATTTTTCACTTTTTATATAAATAATTTTCTTTCGAATCCAAACGAACCAATCCGTCGAAACTTCAAAATAATTGCCGTCCATTATTTTATATACATATCGACGATCGTAACAACAAGGGAAAAAGCAAAAAATCAAAAAAAAGAAAAATCAAAAATAAATAAGAACAAAAACAGGAAGAACCGAAACGCGAAACCACTTCATTGAATAAAATTTTCAACGATCGTGCCTCGTTTGATCGATAATTTTCCGAATGTACTTACATTAACGTGACGACAAAAACGATAAAAAAAAAAAAGAAAAAGAAAAAGACAAGGAAAACGACGAAGACGAAGACGAAGACGAAGACGAAGACGAAGACGAAGAAGAAGACGAAGACGAAGACGAGGAGGACGCATCGATATCCAACGATCACGGATTTAAATCGATTCGCCACGTAAAGAAAGGTTTTAACTTAACATGGTTCCGTGGCTCTCTCTCTCTCTCTCTCTCTCTCTTTATTCAAGGACATCGAGGCCGAACGACGACCCTGATCTTCCCCCGGATTATAGTTATATTTTTCCTCTTTAGACTAACATCTGTCCGTAAACGTAACTGTTATACCATACAACAAGAAGTGTTCTTGTGTCTCCTGGCAATCAGCTTCATTATTATTCCTGATCTTACGCTAAGCTCGCGGACATCAGGTAAGTAAGTATAAAAGATAGAAAGACGGACGGGGAGAAACACACACACACACACACACACACACAGCAGAGACAGAGAGAGAGAGAGAGAGAGAGATAGATAGAGATAGAGAAAGAAAGAGAATGTGTTCACGTTCAGTGGATGGAAGAAAAGCAGGAGATACTCGAGACCTCTCGGGCGTGCAAGTTCGAACGAGCGTGTACGTACGGTACGGCTTTTAAAATATTCGACTAAGGTAAAGGCTAAAGCTAGCTACATATAAGATGTCTAAGGATTTGCCAATGGATAGCAATACGATACCTAGGACTTGTTTTAGTGGTCAATAAGTCGAGATGACATTTTCTCACAGACGCCACGGGCGGTTCCACGAAGGCTACGTCTATGTGTATGTTTCTATGTACGTACGTACGTACGTACATAGAAACCTAGCCGAGAATTCTTTTATTTTTTCTTTTTTCTTTTTTCTTTTTTTTTTATTATTATTATACTTTTCTTTATTTCCTATTTTTCCTATTTTTCCTTTTTTTTTTTTTTCAATTTCATTACTCTTACCCCATTTCTCTTCCTTTCCTTTTTCGTCTGTTTTGTTTTTCATTTGTTTATTTATTCATTACCTATTTTTTTGTTTATTTAATTTTTTTCTTCCCCATTCGTCACCCTTTTCTCTCTACGGTACGATACCATTAGTCGTATACAATTATACGAGGGTACCGTAAAATAATAATAAAAGAGTATCTACGATATGTATAAATATTTTAATTCGTTTCTTATATACGTATTGTCACGTTATAGAACGTTGGAATTATTAAAATTATATATTATATTTTGTTTGTCTGATAACTCGCGTTATTTTTCTTTCGGAATTACTTCGACGATCAAAAGAGACAGATGTACATATATGATACCGTTGTACGAGACTAATACTGTTTGTATTTTTCTTTCCTTTTCTGTTTTTTTTCTTTTTTTTTTTTTTCTTTTTTTTGATAGCGGAATACCAAAGGAATATTAAATTACAATCATAAATTTAAAAAAAGAAATATCTGAAATCAAAATCGTACCGCGCGTAATAACCGATGGGAAGAGAAATATTAATCCGTTAATTCGTTTTAAATTTATATCTAAACATTCATTGTTACTCGAATTTTCGGCTATACACACACACACACAACACACACACACACACACATACACATATGAAATATATATACATATATACATATATATATATATATACATATGAGCCGTCTGTGTTGAAAGTGACCTATGTCTATTTATATTTTAATTGAGATATTTAAATATACATATAATATATATACATATATATATATATATATATAATTATATTTTTTTTTTAAACGGACAGGTCATTTTCAAAATAAAAGGCATATATATATATATAATTATATTTTTTTTTTAAACGGACTTAGGTCATTTTCAAAATAAAAGGCATATATATATATATATATATATATATATATATATATACACCATATTATTTCTATCGTGCACTTTCTCACGTGGACGCGAAGCGGAATCGGAGATTAGTTTAGCGATAAATGGGTCGTACTGGTAAGGACAAGTAGAGGACGCAATCCAGATAGTGGAGGGGGTAGAGGAAAGAGGGGGGAGGTCTTTCTCGGACAATGAGTCCCTTTGTGAAACCGTGGGTGTGAACTTCTCTTGGGGTATATTGAGAGGAAAAAGGGATAAGTGGCACAATGCGTTCGGTAGTGTATTATTATCGTGTCATAATAACGACGGCTATGGCATTAAGCTCTTAATGCCATGTTACATTCCGGGTTCATCTCTTTACGAAAATGGTATTACGGAAATCGTACTACTACGATGATGGATCGTAGAAAAATGAGGGGGATTAAGACGGTATTAAACGAATCTAAATCGTGCCAATGTGTAATCCCCTTCCACACACACACACACACACACACACACACACACACACACACACACACACACACACACACACACACACACACACACACACACACACACACACACACACACACACACACACACACACACACACAAACCTCTCTCTCTCTCTCTCTCTCACTCTATCTCTATCTCTATTTTTCTCTGTCTCTCTGTCTGTTCGATTCAATAAATTGAATTATCGATTCTCAACCCTTAAACACTCCAATGTCGAGTACGACTCGACGTCGGGTTTCTTACGTCGACGGTACAGAGACGAGATTTCTAAAAAAATAATTTTCACACTTGTACGATCAATTGAGAACTCGTTGATTGAGTTGGAATGAAAGTCAGAGAATAAAAAAAAAAAAAAAAAAGAAAGAAAGAAAAGCAAAAGGCATTAAGTAGAAGTGCGAAAGGGTTACTTTAATTATCAACTCTGTTTAACTTCGTCCCATTCGAAGGAACATTTTTGACGTGGAAGTTAGAATGAAGGAGGAAAAAAATGGAGATGGGAAAAAAGGAGAGAGAGAGAGAGAGAGAGAGAAATGAAAAATACTTTCACGCCTCGGTAAAAGGAGATGTGGTAGCGCCGAGACCGATGGTTTAAGAGAGAAATAGGACGAATGTGTGAGCACGAAAGAGAAAGAGAGAGAGAGAGACAGAGAGAGACAAAGAGAGACAGAGAGAGAGAGAGAGAGAGAGATCGCGAGGAAAAAAGAGACCGAGAGAGACCGAGAGAGATCCCGAAAGAGAGAGAGAGAGAGAGAGAGAAAGAGAGGGACGAAAGAAAAGAATGAAAGAAACTTAGGATATATATATATATATATATATATATATATATATATATATATATAGAGAGAGAGAGAGAGAGAGAGAGAGAGAGTTCTTGCCCAAGAGTTCATCGCAGAAGGCAGAACCGCCATTGTTGTTAAACCTCTTTTCAGAGGTTTGAAAGAAGAGAGGCATCAACCAAGCAAGGTGACCCCGTGGAATCGCCAGAGAACGAGACCTTGGAAAACGGTCCATGATGCTCTCTCTCTCTCTCTCTCTCTCTGTCTTTCCGTCTGTCTTTTTCTCTGTCTCCTTCTATCATGCGGTCCAACGACGGACGCTTCGACACCCAGAGACGTACTTTGAGAGCAGTCGTTATGCCAGACAATTACTTTATTTGTCATTTACGAGCGCTTCGGTAAATCTCAAAGACGGCGTCCGGGTCCTTCCATCCATTCCTTCAAAGATTTTTCGAATGATATTTATGTATACGTACGAGGTACATACGAACGTTCTCTCTCTCTATCTCTCTCCTTCCTTTCCTCTTTTTTTTCACTCTACAAAATATTTTTTCTCCAACCGGCCTAGTCGAAATTGAATTTTCTCGATTTTATAAAAAAAAAAAAAAAAAGAAGAAAAAAATAACAATAAATAAAGGAATTAACATGACAAAAAAAAAGGGGCAAAAGAAGATAGGAAAAAAGGAAGTAAAGAGAATTAGATTGATTTCTACGGATTCTCTCTCTCTCTCTTTCTATTTTATTTTATTTCATTTTTTTTTCTTTTTATACATATATATATATATATATATATATATATATATATATATATATATATATATATTAAATAGGTGAGTGTCAGCGAACAAATGGTGCGAGGAAGAATGAAAAAAATTACGAGAGAGAAAGAAAGAGAGAAAAAAAATATATATATATATATAAGGGGAAGCTATAGAGAATACCCTCATTAATAAAAGAAGGCTCGACTTGAAGGTCGTTCAATGGAAGACTCACGTAGAAAACTTTTGTGCTACCTGGAATTAAAGGTTCGCGAAACAAAGCTCTCTTATAGGAGTATATAAATGTGCAATCGTTCCCGTTTAAGACGGAGATTTAGAGAGAGAAAGAGAGAGAGAGAGAGAGAGAGAGAGAGAAAGCTTCCCTCCGGTGTTGTCTCCACGTTCGATGATGCTTTTTATTTATTTCGTCTGTGTATCCGGTGCGTGTGCGCGTGAACGTGGATCGTGGGTAGGGTGGGTGGATGAGGGGAGGGAAGGACGGGAGTGGGGCACGGAGTGGTCGGTAGGTTCACCTTTGAAAAAAGGGAGGATCCATTTACGGGTGGTGAATTTAATAATTCGTTTCTCAGACGTGTTAAATCACCGTGGTCGGGGGTTGGGGGGAGGGTGTTTCTTTTAAATCGTTTTCTCTTTTTCTTTCTTTCTTTCTTTCTACGGTTTTTCTTTTATTCTTTTATTTTATTCTTGAGATTTGTACATTACAATTTTCTGTTATGTGTGCGTTTATATATTTATATATATATGTATGTATGTTGTATGTATACGTTTATTAATGTATATTAATTTACACATGGAATTGATCTTCTCGGATCTTCTCGGATCTTTTCGGATCTTTTCGAATCTTTTCGGATCTTTTCGGATCTTTTCGAATCCTTTCGAATCTTTTCGGATCTTTTCGAATCCTTTCGAATCTTTTCGAATCTTTTCGGATCTTTTCGAATCTTTTCGGATCCTTTCGGATCTTTTCGTCCTCGTTTTTCTTATTTCTTCTCATTCTCTTGTTTGTTCTTCTCTGTTATCGTCGTTATACCCTTTTTTTCTCTTTTCATTCTTCATTCGTTCCCTCTCATTTACACCCCGTAACCATCGCAAGATCTCCAAATACGTTCTCTCTTTTCCGGTACGAAGTCGAAGACAAATAGAAGAGTGGGAGAAAGAAAAGGAAAGAAGAGAAGAAAAAAAGAAAAAGAACAAGAGCGTAAGAAGGGAGAATTGTCGGAGTTCCTGTGAAAGTCCGTGGAAACTCTCTTTTGCGAGAGAGCCATGCGACATAATATTATATAAGGTAGTTTTACGGATAGGTAGAGTAAGTAAGTATCTACTAGTTGCTACTATAAGCGTTGCGGTGGTGATAGTAGTAGTGGTAGTGATAGTGGTAGTGCTAGTGGTAGTATTAACAGTGGTAGTGGGATGTAGTGGTCGTGGTGGTAGTAATTTACTCCGAAATTATCCTCTTTACAAGTCCACTTTTTGTAATGGTTAGACGGTAAGCTCGTTAAATATATCCCAAGCAACGATGTATTACCGTCGGCCCGCTATAATATACTTACTCTACTGTCGTTATAGAAAAAAATCATTGCAAAAAAGTTTAAGGATTATGCGAAGTGCCGACTTCTTTCTCTCTCTCTCTCTCTCTCTCTCTCTCTCACAATCTATCTATCTATCTATCTATCTATCTATCTATCTATCTATCTGTCTGTCTATCTCTCTCAGTTTCACTGTCTTTCAGCGACCTACGAAATGATAGGAAAATAAAAAAAAAAAAATAATAAAAAAGTCCAGTGACAGGTAAAGAGATAGAGAGAGAGAGAGAGAGAGAGAGAGAAATAAAGAATAAGAGAGACAGAGTCACGCATTATCAAGCCCCGATACGGATCTAACAGCTTCGAGAGACTCAGACTCCGAACGATAACGGAAAGCAGTCCTATATGCATTTTCTATACCACTATTTTCTCCGTAGACAGAACGTTCTCTCAGTTTATTTACGAGTTCATTTAACGACGTAAATGACATTAGAATTCCATTACTTCGCACATAATTAAGGATAAAATTTATGGATTTCTTATGTATGCGTAGTAGAAACGTCGCAATGAATGGTGTAACACAATTATTCGAATGTCCGCATAAAAGTATCGCATAAAGTTATTTCAATTATAATTATACTACATATAGGTAAACCCATATATAAATATATATGTGTGTTAGTGTGTCTGTTTCGTTCTGCGTATAAATGTTTCTACCAAAAGTTCTTTAAAGTGGCGTTAAAAATCAATTACTCAGTTCCTTCTTTACTTTTTCCTCTTTACGTCGTTAGTTCTTTTTTTTTTCTTCTTTCTTTCTTCCTTTTCCCTCCCGAGACTTTTCAGGCTTTGCAATTAGGCTTGTCGTATTACAAGATAGAAGGAGGTTGATAGGTAAGCTTGGCTTGGTGATAGTTTTACGATCATAATAATAATAATAATAATAATAATAATAATAATAATAATAATAATAATAAAAATAAAAAAAAAGTACGATCTATCAGCCGAAAGAAGGATCTCGAGAGAGTAGCGATTGATTTTTATACAAAAGAAAAAAAAATAAAAAATAAAATAAAATAAAACAGCCCTGGCAGTATAAAAATATTGGACCAATAACGCATCCACCATAATCGATTCATTTTGGGAATTATTAACAAATTAACGATATTTTATATAATTACTATTTACGAAGAGTCTCTCTCTCTCTCTCTCTCTCTCTCTCTTTCTTTTTTAAGTTTATCTCTCTCGTGGGTTAGCTTTAATTAAATTCTTTTACCCGGTGCATACTTAAAAGAAACAATGCAGAAGAGAAGTGTATAGAGGGAGAGTATATAGGAGGGACCATTAAAAGCTGAGTTCATGACTGCGCTTTTAACATGGATCGTAGGCAACGTGGTCTAAGCCACTAAGCATTTGATACTTGACCTTCGATTATCATTCCATCCTTTCTAATATCCCCCACTTATTCCCCCACCAACCCCTCCTACCCTCCTTCCCGTTCCGCGGCTCGCGTATATCCATAGCTCGCTCTGGATAGTAAAACGATAACTATCGCGATTGGTGATGTCGACGGTGGTGGTGGTGGTGGTGGTGGTGATAGTGATGGTGGTGGTGGTGATGGTAATGGTGGTAGTGGTGGTGGTCGTGACGGTGATAGAGAGTCCGATGTTGTATGGTACATTGGAGTTTTAGAAAGTGGCGCCAACTAAAAATGGCACAACCAACGTTCCTTTTGCCTCCATTGTTCATATCTTTTTTTTTTTTTTTGTTTTCCACGAGATATAACGCGATATCTTGACGTCTCATTTTATTCATTTTATTTTCCTCTTTTTCCTCGTTTCTTCTTTTTCTTTTTTTCTTCTTTCTCTTCGCTTTTTTTTATGTAAAAAAAAAAAAAAAAGGAAAAAGAACGATCTGTTTCCTCTCACAATTTGTTCCCTTTTCATCTATTACATACGAACGACCTCGGTACAAATGGTCTCTCTCTCTCTCTCTCTCTCTCTCTCTCTCTTTGCGACAAAGCGTGGTATATATCTGAAGTGTGAATACATAGAGAGAGAGAGAGAGAGAGAGAGAGAGAGAATGAGGGAGTGTGGGAGTGAAGTAGTGAGAATGAAGTGTTCGGTTTAATATTTTACGAACGTTATATCTATCTGATGGACATTTGTAAAAGAAAAAGAAAAAACATAGAAAAAACAGAGAGAGAGAGAGAGAGAGAGAGAGAGAGAGAGAAAATGACAGACGGACAAACGATTATTTGTAACGAAGATTTTGAAAAAATAAATCCGCGAGATCGTGGATCAATTTGTAACGTGGACAAATTTGAAAGCATGCGAGAAAGAGAGAGAGGGAGAGAGAGAGAGAGAGAGAGAGAGAGAGAGAGAGAGAGAGAGAGAGAGAGAGAGAGAGAGAGAGATAGACGGATAGACACAAGATGAAAGAGAGAAAGAAGAGAGACGTAACTCGGTGGATGGCGTCCTTATCTTCTTCTACTTTTTTGATTTTCACCCTATAAATTAACGAACGAGCGCGATCGTGACACGAATAATGTCATTGTAACGAAAGGTTGATGTATGATGAATATGTATAATATGTAAAGAGAGAAAAAGTCTTTGTCCGGTTTAATATCTTCCACTCATCCAACGTTTTTTACGCTATGATGACAAAGAGAAAAAGAAAAGGAAGAAAAAAAGAAAAAGAAGAAGAAGAAGAGGAAAGAAAAATGAAAAGATAAATAGAGAAACGATACACCTATGATCTCGTTTAAATCGTGGGATAGTCGATTGATTTTTAAAAGACGCGAAATTTAGGAGTGTGTGAAAGAGATGGAGAGAGAGAGAGAGAGAGAGAGAGAGAGAGAGAGAGAGACGGATAGATAGAAGATGAAAGAGAGGGAGAAAGAAAGACGTGACTCGTTGAGGGTGTTGTAATTATCTTCTACTTTTTTGATTTTCACCCCATAAAAATTAACGAACAAGGTTGATCGTGATATATTCATGATATGAATAATCTCATTGTAACGAACAGTTTATATATGAATATGTATATCCAATATATATATATATATATATATATATATATATATATATATATATATATATATATATATAAAAGAGAAAGAAAAGTCTTTGTCCAGTTTAATATCTTCCACTTATCGAACGTTTTTTACGCGATGATGACAGTAAAAAAAAAAAAAAGAAAGAAGAAGAAGAAGAAGAAGAAAGAAGAAAGAAGAAAAATGAAAAGATAAATAGAGATACGATTTATCGACGATTTCGTATGGATCGTAGGATCGTCGATCAATTTAAAACGAGGCGAAATTTAGGAGTGCGTGAAAGAGATGGATAGAGAAAGGGAGTGAGAGAGAGATAGAGAGAGATAGCAAAGTAGATAGATCGATAGATAGAAAGAGAAAGAGATGGGGATAGAGAGAACGAGATATATATATATATATATATATATATATATATATATATATATATAGAGAGAGAGAGAGAGAGAGAGACGATACACGGCAGGTCCGGTCGCTTAAAGTCCTGTTTGAGAGCCGACTTTCAAGCAGCTAAGCCGACCAACCGAACGAACGAAAGAATGAACGAAGGAACGAAGGAACGAACGAAGGAACGAAGGAACGGACGAAGGGAGGAAGGAAGGAACGAAGGAACGAACGACCGCACGAGGCCTACGGCTAGCATGACGCGGGAACGAGAATGCTTCGTTCCAGCATCAACCGAAGAGACTCGACGAGAGAGGAGAGAGAGTCTCGAGAATCGAGTCGAAGCGAGCGAGAGTCAAGCCCGTACCCCGGGTCTCAAGCTGAGAGAGGCTGAATTCCACACTCTATACCTTTTATATTGCCTTTGACTATGCGAGAGGAGAGAGAGAGAGAGAGAGAGAGAGAGAGAGAGAGAGAGAGAGAGAGAGAGAGAGAAGGGGAGAGAGAGAGAGAGAGAGAGAGAGAGAGAGCCCGTTGGCTACGAACGGCACGCGAGTACGATCAAAATAATTTCAAAACCCTAACCGTCCGTAATATGTTTTCAATTTTACAACAATTTATTTTTCATTGATTAATCGATTGATCGATTTTATGATTTATTGATTTATTTATTGATTGATGGATTGATTGATTTATTTATTTATTTATTTTTGTTTTCTTGGTTTCTTTTTTTCATCTTTTTTAATCGTCTTTTTCTTTTTTTTTTTAATATATATGTGTGTGTGTATTATACATGTTATTGAATATATTAGTATATATATATCTTAGAAATTTGTTAGACTTTTTTTGAACAGTTCTCGCGAATAATAAGATATGAGTATATATACATGCACACACACACACACACACACACACACGTACGTACGTATTTATATAGACATATAATTTTAATAAAAAATTATATGTTTGTTATAGTCTATATATCATAATTCTATAGTCTATACTATAGTCCATAGCCTATTATATTATAATATTTTTCATTTATATTTTATTTCACGAATATAAGTTTTTATATTATATTAAATAACGATTTCGATAACAACGATGATGATAATAATAATAATAATAATAATAATAATAATAATAATAATAATAATAATAATAATAATAATAATAAAACAATCATATAATAAAAATTAAACACATATATTATTGCATTAAAATATATTTAAAAATCGATAAGACAATTGGATTATTATTTATTACAAAATTTTATTCGTATAAAGAAAGAAAGAAAGACAGAGAGAGAGAGAGAGAGAGAGAGAGAGAGAGAGAGTCTATGAAATTTCTTTTTATTTCTCACGCACAAGCGTGTTCCATTAAAATATCGCAATTGCGTTTACCGGTGAAACCAACAATACTTATCACGAATTATTCGTGCAGAACGATAATTGCCGACAACAAGGTAATTAAGCGTAACGGCTTCTGTAAAACGTGGCTCACGTAGTGTATCGTAGCGAACCCATCCGTGATACATCACGGCACAATGTACTTATGTATCATACATACATAGATACCTACGTATGTACGTACGTACGTATATACATAGGATACATATGTGGTGTACGGCGTCGTTCGTTAAATTTTGTGTGCGACTTTAATTCATCGACAAGTAAAACACCCTCGTCGAATCCTCTCGTTTGGACGCGTGTGCGCACACTTCGAGGAGGAGTCCCATCACTACCCTCAGGTAAACGGATCCTTGGAATTATTTATGATCTTACCCAGCTTCCAAGCTTCTCTGTCTCTCTCTTTCTCTT
>OU426854.1:7562712-7572712 GCA_911387685.1 Dolichovespula media
AAGATAAGAGAGAGAGAGAGAGAGAAATTTCAATTTTTATATTTACCTGTATTTAATATAAAAATGTATTGAATTATTAAAAAAACAAATTATATATATATATATATATATATATATATATATATACATATACATCAAGCAAATTAATTTTACGATGACGAGGATTGCAAAAGAAATATAAAAGGAAATAGAACAAAAATTCAAGAGAGAGAGAGAGAGAGAGAGAGGGAGAGAGAGGGAGAGAGAGAAGATAAAGACAAAGATAGAAAAATGGTGTTGGAGGACGGTATATAAATTAAGAATGGTAACTTTCAAACTGGACCGGAGTGCGACGGTGCGGAATGGCTCGGAAAAGTTTATGCGGGGTCGAGACGCGTGCCGGGTCGTGGCCACAAAATATACATACATACATACATATATATATATATATATATATATATATATATATATATATATATGTATGTATCATATGTATATATAATACAGGCACTACCCACGTTATTGGAGAAGCAGAAAATCGAGGAATGCTGTGCATTATCGTAGCACACAGCCCACAACCCTCGGGGCCACGAATGCGAGAAACGTACCACAAATCGATACGAACGTACGTACGTATCTGTACGTATCTGTACGATACGATACGTACCTATGTCTGTACGTATATATATATATATATATATATATACATATATATATGTATATGTGTAGGTACGCTCGCGATGCAGTCGCGTAGGCACAAAGGGTTTCCTCCTACTGTCATTGGATACCGCTTGCTCACACGACAAAGACGTACACGTTCCTTGATTTTGCAATAATCCGTTTCGAATCCTCCGCTTTTATTATCGACACACACTTACGTACCCAACGTAACCAACGTACCCAACGTACGTACTAACGTACCAGTGCATACACGTTCTTCCCTACCCAACCACCCCCGATCAAATTGATAAATTCACACGCACGGCGGATTCGTTATAAATCCACGCGTAACGCGGATTCGTTATGAATCCACACGTACGACGGATTCGTTATGAATCCACACGTACGACGGATTCGTTATAATTCCAACATTAATTTCGGAGATTGATACGAACGATAAAAAAAAAAAGGAATTAATTACTTGGTACGAGAGCGCGTAAACTCTTGCAATGGTTTTTAATCTTTTCACTTGATTTTATTTATTCGTTCATTCGTTCGTTCGTTCGTTCGTTCGTTCGTTCGTTCTTTTATTTATCTATTTATTTTTTCTTTTCTGGATCAACGCGATCTTCCTTCTATTTTTTTCCTTTTCGTTTCGTTTTAATCAAGCTTTTTCCGAGCGACGTATCGAATTTCTTGTTTTTTTTTCTCTCTTTCTTCTTTTTTTTTTCTTTTTCTTTTTCTTTTTCAACGTCGACTCGCAACGTTGTTCACTTTCGATTAATTTCTTGTTTCTTACTGTTTTATATATATATATAGATATAGGTGGACAGAGAATTTATTTCAAAATGAATTATTTATATTTAACGTTATCATACAATAATTCTATTACGAGGATTATTTATTTATTAAATGAATTTTATCATATATATATATATATATAAAGCTTTTATCATATATATATATATATATATATATATATAAAGCTCACTTATGCGTTTACGTGGGATATGACACGCATTCCGTATTATATATTTATCTTTATTATATATATGTATATAGATGTAACAGTTATATATTATTCGATAATCCATAATCTCTAATCAGTTTTTTATTCCACAAACGATCCCCTAATCATTCTTTATACAATTAAGAAAATGATCAGACGTTAGGTGACACCTAACTCGTCCCAAGACAATTTCCACTATCCGTCATTTCTTCGCCGTTTAAGGAAACGTGTCCGGCATGTAAAAGTAAGCCGTGTAAAAAGGACAAGGAAAAAAAAAAACAAGTAACAGAAACGTTGAAAGAAAAACAGATAGAGACGGACAGACAAACAGGCATAGACAGAGACAGAGACATAGACAGAGACAGAGACATAGAGTGAGAGAAAAAAAGATTAAGAATGCACAACACAGAATCCGGCATCTTAAAATTCTCGAAAGCAAACAGCCTATCCCGCGCTGTATATCTTCTCTTCTTTTCCTTTTCTTTATTTTATTTTTTTTTATTTTTTTTTTTTTTTAATTCTTTTCCTATTCCTAAGAACAAAAATGTGTCGGAGAGGGATTAAAATCGTTGGTAAACGAGGAATAGAGGAAAACGATACTTGGAGATAGAAGAGCGAGCAATGAGAAATAACCCTACCGAATCAAACCAAATCAAAAAAAAGAAAATAAAAAAGGAAGAAAAGAAACGAAGGGAGAACCAAGAGCGATCGACTGGATGTGAGCTTAAATGAACGACCATAACGACGAGTTTTATTTATTAATTCGATTAAGATTTAATTCTTACTTCACTTCAAAATTGATACAATTATATTAATTTGATTTAAACGTTTTTAATAATTTAGGAATAAGAGAGAGAGAGAGAGAGAGAGAGAGAGAGAGAGAGAGAGAGAGAGAGAGAGATAAAAAGAGGATTTATAAAAACACTAATCGATTTCTATTATTACAACCAAGATAATATGAACAGAACCCACACGCGTGCACATTCCTACAAAAATACATACACGCACATATATGTATATATGTTTGTACGTCAAAAAAAAGAGAGAGAGAGAGAGAGAGAGAGGGAAAGAAAGAAAGTATAAAAGGAGACGACGAGTAGAGAGTATGACAAAACAACGAAAACGTTTCCGATAACCGCTTTTGCCCCCTTTTACGAGAAACGTGCTTTACGCGGCTGCACGCTCATATGCGGCTCAATGTACTTACGCTCGAGCGTGTCGCGCAAGAGAGTTGCTCGACCAGCGCATTCCTTTTTTCTTTTTTCCTCTCTTTCTCTCTCTCTCTCTCTCTCTCTCTCTCTCTTTCATTCTGACTCTCTCTCTGACTCTCTCTCACTCACTCCCTGTCTCTCTCGTGCTCTCTCTCCGTCCGTCTGTTTCCTTTTTTCCCTCTTATTTTTTTTTTTTTTTTTTTTTTTTAGTACTTTCCGAGCACCACCATCGCCACGATCAGTACCAACCCAACCCAACCCAAACCAACCCAACCCAACCAACCAACCAACCAACCACCCCCTCTCTTTAGTACAACTCTCGCCACCGGCATCAACTCCTACTTCGTTCCTTTCTTCCTTTCCTCCTTGCTGTGGAACGCGTGTCATATCCCACGTACACGCATAAGTGAGCTTTATATATATATATATATATATATGTGTGTGTGTATGTGTAAGTTTAAATGTAAGAGTAAGTGTGGGAGTGTGTGAGTGTGTGAGTTTGTCCTCCGTTTGTCTGTTCTCTCTCTCTCTCTCTCTCTCTCTCTCTCTCATCTCTCGTATCACTATAAGAGTACTTACACGTAGATACTTATATACATACAAAAACACACACGCACTATTATATATATATATATATATATATATTAATAAATATTATTCAAGTTTATCTAATTTTTCTTTCAGCCTTTAAAAACTCCCTCCATCCCCTTCTATTTTGGTCTCTATTTATATCTATCTTTTTCACTCGTTCTTCATCCCCTTTCTCTCCCTACCCTTCCATCCTCCCTTATTTTTCATTCATCATTCCCAACTCTTCGTTCTCCATTCTTTTATTTTATTATCACTCCTACTCTAACATCGATACTAATACTACTATCACTACTACACTCTACTGTTACCGCTTCTACTATTACTAACTCTTATAATTGACCGAGCAAACTTTCTCTCGGAAGCTCGATATATTCCTGCCCACCCGGCGAAAGCATCCCGTTCGTACGTGATTGGTTAAAGGCCAATGAGATATATACATATATATATATATATATATATATATATATATATATATATATATATTACAAATGGATGTATGTATGTATGTATGTATGTATGTATGTATGTATGTATGTATGTGCTCGACCATTATGAAAGTGGTCTAACAATAAATTATATATTTTACGTTTTGAGATACATCGTTATATCGTTTGAAACGTCGTTTCTCTTGGAATTATTTAAATATTTTTCCTTTCTTTTCTTTTCTGTTATTGTTTTTTTTATTCTTCTTTTTTCATTACTAATATATATATATATATATATATATATATATATATATATATATATATATATATATGTGTGTGTGTATGTGTGTGTATGTATAATATATATTTATTATTCCTCCTAATGACGAACGCGGAAATCGTATACGTATTTTCTCGTATTTATTCTAATATAAAAATGTAACAAGATAAAGTAAAATAAATAATTCTTTTAGGTGATTCAAAATTTTTCTTCTCTTTCTTTCTTCTTCTTTTCTTTTCTTTTTATTTTGAGTACCAATCCGAGACCAAGAAATAAAGACCAGTGCGTGAAATTTTTCAACTTTCATTAGGCTCACTCATAATCCTTGGCTCATATTTCAAAGGATTGATTTCTCCCCGGAAAAAAAAAAAAAGAAATAAAGAAAACTGAGACCGAGAGAAGAAAAAACGAGAGATAGAGAGAGAGAGAGAGAGAGAGAGAGAGAGAGAGAGAGAGTGAGAGAGTGAGAGAGTGAGAGTCGTCGTTTAATTGATGATCTTGCGTTTTTGTTTCTTTTTCTTTCCTTTTTTTTGGTCGGACGGTCGAAGAGTGTGGGTGAGAGGGTATGGGGGTTATGGGGAACGGGGTGGTTGGGAAGGGGGGTTTGGAGGACGGACGAGGAAGTATATTTTTCTATCGCGAAATATTCCACGGCCGTTATCGGTACTAACTAATTTGCTGCTATTACAGCATCACCGACAGAAATTAATCGCCCATCTAACGCTCGATTTTGCGGAACGGATGGATTATCTTCTTCTCTCTATCGCCTTGCGTTATATAGTAGTGTGTAGTAAGTAAATGGGATATATATATATATATATATATATATATATATATATATATATCCACCGTGCACGATAAAGCGTTATGGCACCCGACGTTGGTTTTCGATACCGTTTTCGTTATTTTTTTTTTTTTTTGGGGTTGAGGGGGGGGAGGGTTAGAGGGTATATTTTTTGTTCTGTTTTATTCTTTCTTTTTTCCCCTTTAATTTTCACGATAATACTCGCGAATACGATTGAAAAGTTCCTCTCGATTTGTTCGTTAATAACTTTTTTCCCGCGCGTCGACGGTGTTCTCAATTAATTTTCAGTGATCAATCGTCCGATAATTCGTTTCTATGTACGTTGGGTATTATCGAAAAAAAAAAAAAAAAAAAAAAAAAAAGAAAGAAAGCTTCCGATGAGATTTAATTATTCTTTTATACTCGTTCTACGAGAGATCGGGAAGAGATAAAAGGTAGAATAGAATAGCTTTCGAAAGATTTTCAAAAATGACTTCTTTAAGAGCTTGTTGAAAATCAATTTTCTTTCTTTTCTCTCTCTCTCTCTCTCTCTCTCTCTCTCTCTCTCTCTGTCCTCAAAACTCGCTTAAAAATCAGTATTGTTCTTGAAAACTTTATAAAAATCACGATTTTAATAACTTTTGGAAAAACGCGATCTTAATAACGTTTTTGAAAAACGCGATTTTAATAGAGTTTTTGAAAGTCACGATTTTACACAAAAAAAAAAAAAAAAAAGAAAAGAAAAAAAGAAAAAAGAGAAACTTTTCCAAAACCTCTCGGTCTGTCCTCTTCCTTCTCTTTCCCGTTTTTTATTTCTATCGTAAAACAACAAGCCCATTGGGTATATCATCATAATCGAACGAAAAAGAAACAGAAAGAGAAGGAAGAGGGAAATGAAAAGGGAAAGGAAAAAACGAGGAAAGAAAAAGCAGAGCAGAAGATGAAACGAAAGATGGATCGATTGATACTTGAAAAATCGTCTAACAACTTTTGATCCATCCTGTATACCTCTCCCTCCCTCTCTCTCTCTCTCTCTCTCTCTCTCTCTCTCTCTCTCTCTCTTTCTTTCTCTACCTCTTTCTAGGTAATTGATATCACGATTTTCAAGAGATTTTCACGCACAGTTGGCTCGAAGCAATGCGATAAACTCACTCACTCCGTTGATTACGAAGAGACGCTTCCTCGATCTCCATTTCCGAATATTACTTATTATTTGAGTTATGGTAATACGGTGTAGCCCAAGGCAGGATGTCGTATATTCGCTTATCTATCCATCCATCTATCCACCATAGATGCAAATACAACTACTGCGTTGCTCATAATCAAGAAATAGTATGCGGACGCAATAACCCCCTTCCCCCCTATTCC
The DNA here is from genome assembly GCA_911387685.1 of Dolichovespula media. NCBI lineage: Eukaryota > Metazoa > Arthropoda > Insecta > Hymenoptera > Vespidae > Dolichovespula > Dolichovespula media. The sequence goes on from OU426854.1 coordinate 7,569,020, forward strand.
ATGATATCTGGATTTCGTTGCCTACACACCAGACCCCACCCCACCCCACCTCACCCCAACCCCACCGCGCACCACCCCTCCTTTCCCTTGTTTATTTATTCTTTCATTTTTTTCTTTCATTTTTTTTTTCTTTCTTTTGAACTCATTAACTCGTATTACGATGTACGGGATGAGTTTCAATAATTAATAAGTCATTTCCTGTTTAGTATAGTTGAGTTCAAGTGTTATAGGATACGTACAAGTGTATATAATGTTACCGAGTACTTAGTTAGAGATCATTAGATCATCGTATTATTTCTACCTACGGATTAGATCGTATCTTCTTTGTTCCTTTTCTCCTTTTTCTCTGACCACCAACCCTTCCCTTCCCGTCTCGTTTCTTTCCCGTCCCTTCCCTTCCCTTCCCTTCCCTTCCTTTCCTTTCCCGTCCCTTCTCGCCACGCCCCTCGTTTCTTCGCACTTCAGTGCAAAAAGTGAAAAACTCGTTTTATCTGAGAATTTACACGAGATATTGTTCCATATTCTTTCTCTATTTTTCTTTCTCATTTACTTTCAAGTAATAAGCGTGTATGTATATATATATATATATATATATATATATATATATTTTTTTTTTCTTTTGTTAAATCGGATGATATTTTCATCACCTCTATTTTATGTTTATTTTTATTTTATTTTTATTCAACGAAACGAGAGATCTCTACACTTTCTCTTGATATATTTGCAATATGCATGGAATATATATATATATATATATATATATATATATATATATATATATATACATATATATAAATACATATATTTTTTTAATCTAGTATTTGCATTATTATTATTATTATTATTATTATTATTATTATTATTATTATTATTATTATTATTATTATTATTATTATTATTATTATATTTCACACTTTAGATTGGATCGCATTTTTTCACTGTTTCTTTCAAGAATTAGAAACTTTATCTCTCTCTCTCTTTCTCTCTCGTTTTCTCTCGAAATTAAACGGAAGTATTATTTTTTTTCAATTTTTTCCTTTTTTTTATTTTTCAAGAAATATATATGCATATATATATATATATATATATATATATATATATAAATGTATATCGCAATTTCTTTCAGCTTAGATCTTACGTATTTAGATAATATTTTTCAAACGACGATATTTTCTCACTTATTTAATTTTTCTTTTTTTTTTTTTATTAAGAAACCTCCACTTTCTCTCTCTCTCTCTCTCTGTCTCTACCTCTGGATATATTTATAATATCGTTATAGGAAATATTCTTGTTATTTTTTTCTCTCTTTCGTTTTCATATTTTTCTTTCTTCCTTTTCCTCTTCCTTTTATTTTTTTTCTTAAAAAAAAAAAAAAAAAAAAAAAAAAAAAAAAAAAAAAAAAAAAATTAAAGAAAAATTGATTTCGTTCTCCCTTCGTCGCAAATCGATTCTCCCATGACATGATCGAAAGATTCTCTTATCCTCGTATACGGATTAAGAGATTAAACGTAAGATCTACTAGAGATTCTTCGAATACGGCAATAAGAGTCACGCACACGTCAAGTACTCGTACTTATTTACTTATATTACTTATATTACTCACTTACGTACTCACTTATTTACTTATATTACTACTTACTCACTAATGTTTCTTATTAGCCGAACCACGGCATCTTTCGAATTTTTTTGTTTTTCTTTATGTCTTTCCATCGATTTACTTTCAGTCGGATTTAGGGTTACGAAAAATCGCGTAACTACTACTCGAAAATCTATGTGTGTGTGTGTGTGTGTGTATGTCTGTAGTATAAATTGTTCCGACGACATTTTTGTCGTTCCAAAGTAAAAAAAAAAAAAAAAAAAATAAGACTACGACACCAGTATTCGAAATAGAAACGGAAACAAATAAATGGAATATACGTATATTTATTTATTTATTTTTTTTCGAATTGGAAATATCGACGACATAACCTTTTCTTCACTTTCTCACTTTCGTACGATAAAACGTAAAAATCGTCGTCGAAAAAAGTGGTTCTCTTGTTTCCACCTTTTATCTCCCTTCTTTATTCTCGTATTATGAATTACGATAACGGATAGTGATAATGGCCACCAGGGAATAATATGTTGTTTTCGCGACATGAACGTAAAAAATAAGTAAGGTCGTTCGAACGATTCGTTATAAACATTTTCTGATATAAAATATTATATATATATATATGATATTTTTCTATTTCTCTTTCCATCCTATATCCTATAACATACAATATATCACGATTATAACGATATCGAAGATATTAAATTTTGAAAATGATGAACGATGATTTCACACTGTTGGGGCATTTAAGCGAAAGAAAATGAAAATATTCGAGGTGCGATGAGAAATAGTATTTTCTTATGAATTTTACATGCGAACGAACGAACGAAGGAGAAAACATTGAAGGGGGAATCCTCCGATACTGAAATATTCACGCTGTGAGTGATATATTTCTCTTCAATGATCGATACGATGTACGGCCATATGCATGTTTGAATATATATAATATGTACGTATGTATGTGTGTATGTATGTATATATGTATATACAAAACGATCCTCCGTTTCGTATTTGATCCCGCGTATGCCTATTACATATATAAAATATTCACGTAACGCTCGACGATTTCAAATTATCAAATTTTCCCGACTTATAAATACATCCGCGCATCATAAATTGATACGGTTACATGGAACGGAAAGTAATAACATCGCGATATTTGGTTAAATCAGAGACATATGGTATGGAGAGAAAATTACTCGATAATTGAAACATCAAAAATATTTCAAACATCAAACAGGACGGACGGAATGCACCTATTCGACCGATGTTTTCGATGATTTCATGAGGGAAGGTTATTAAATTCCAATAACGGTTGTGATAATAAGGTTGAGAGAGAGTGTCCATTGGGTTTTCCACAGCGAATACGTCGTTAATATCATCAAACGTAATACCTTCGACATCACTAAAAATAACTCTTCATTATATTCTACATTTCGAATTGTCTCGCGTTATCTCTTCACCTGTATACATTTTTTTTTCCCTTTTCTTTCTTAGTTTTTCTTTTCCTTCCTTTTTTGTTTCTTTTTTTTTAACGCGAACGTTCTCTCTCTCTCTCTCTCTCTCTCTCTCTCTCTCTGTCTTTGTCACTCACTACATATATACATATACATATACATATACATATACATATACATATAAATATACATACATACATACATACATATATATATATATATATATATATATATACACACACACACATATATATATATATACGTATATTTTTCTCTTTCTATCTTTTAGACGTGGTTAATACATAACGAACACCGGACGGTTCTTTATATCGGCGACGAGAGTGTTTCCGTTAAAAAATGAGCCCCGTGCCCGAGTATGGCCACGCGGCCATAACGCGCCACGTAAAATCGGTGGCGTAACCGGTAGCATCGGCGGTCTTCTTTCAATTAATAACGTGATCATAGGTTGTTAGAGGTGAGCGAGCCAGACAATCCTCCCCACCTCATCTTCCCTCTCTCTCTCTCTCTCTCTCTCTATATATATATATATATATATATTTCTCTCTCTCTCTCTCTCTCTCTCTCTCTCTCTCTCCCCCTCCTTCTTTCGGTCCCTCCTCTCCTACCCTTTCATCCTCTTAATAC
>OU426854.1:7577712-7580212 GCA_911387685.1 Dolichovespula media
GAGAGAGAGAGAGAGAGAGAGAGAGAGAGAGAGAGAGAGAGAGAGAGAGAAGGAAAAATATTCAAACGAACCGTTATATTCGTGGAGTTATCCGGAAAAAAACAGTTGTTCGAACCAAAAGCGAAGTAATTTTGTATGGCGTTTGCGGTTCCCGCAATAATATCACTTCGGGTTATTATCAGAAATGAAAAGAAAAGGAAGGAAAAGAAAAAGAAAAAGAAAAAAGAAATGCTCTTGAAGCGCGTTAAAAGAAAAGAGAGAGAGAGAGAGAGAGAGAGAGTAAAGAGATCGGAATGTTATCGTTCGAATAAAAAAAAAAAAAAGAAAAGAACGAAGGATAAAAAAATACGAGCGATCGAATTTGCTGTGCAGAAGGAAAAAGAAAATGTCAATTTCAATGGATCTTTTCGACGATTGAAGGAATAGAAATTAAATAGAAATAAAAAAAGAAAAAAAAAAGAAAAATGTAGAAGAAACCACGACCCTAATATAATAAATTACCCTTACGAATTTTCTCTCGTCGGGATGATTCCTTTTCTTCGTTGGTTTCTTTTCTTTCTTTTTTTTTTTTTTTTTTTTTTTTTTTTATTTATTTTTCTTTCCTTCTTCCTTTTCTATTTCTATTTAACTTCGATACTTCGCCGGCGTATCCTCGACTCGAACGAATAATAAATGATATACATGCGTCACGTATATACCGATATGAATCGTGAGATTGGAGAAAAGTTGAGAGGTATGATAAATAAATAAATAAGTAAATAAATAAATAAAAAAGAAAAGAAAAGAAAAGAAAAGAAAAGAAAAGAAAAGAGAAAACAAAGGACGGAGGTAGAAATTTCACGATGGTTTTCTTTTTCCATAATACGTTTACATACATACATACGTGCATATATACATACATACGTAAATACATATATACATACATACATACATATATACATACATGCATACATACGTACATACATACGTACGTACGTACACTTACTTGACAACCACCCCCGCGTTAGTCGAGCTTCCAGCATCAAGGAGGTAAGACATTTAAGACGGGCACTGCGGTTTGCCGTAACTTATCGCATACCCGGTATAAATTCAATACCCTTTGGATATCTTCTTCGGGGGACAGGAAAATGTCGTCGCAGAATTCCGACGAAAAGAAGAAGAAGAGGAAGAGGAAGAAAAACAAATATAAGAAGTTGAAGTTGAAGAAGAAGTAGAAAAAGAAGAAGGGGAAAAAAAAAAAATAGGAAAAATTGAGAGGAAGAAAGTGAGGAAGCTGAAGAATAGAAGATGGGATACGATCGAAAAGGAAAACAATATTGTAAAATCTTATCTAAGAGATATTTTATGCAACAGTCCGAGAAAACGAGAAAGAGAGAGAGAGAGAGAGAGAGAGAGAGAGAAAGTTACCAACCGCAGTGGAAACTTTGAGGGCTTCCTCGACGGGTACCATCTTGTTTCTTTTTTAATTGCATCTCTTGGAGACAACGGAAGGGAGAAAAGGGGAAAGAGAGAGAGAGAGAGAGAGAAGAAAAGAGGGAGGGAGAGAGAAAATAAAAAGAGAAAAAAAAAACGAAGAAGACGAAGAAGAAGGGAGCAGTGTGTCGCATACGCAACAGAGTGTGTGCCGGTCGGTCGGTCAGTCGGCCCCTCCCACCCTCCTCCACAGCCGTCCCACCCAATGAATATACTCCAACAAGGTGCATCGTCCTTCGACGATATCCCTTTGACGCCTTTCGGTTAGGATCTCCGCGGTACGAAGAGAGGCCGGGACAACACGGTGCTGATGCAATTTGTTATACAATCCGACGTGGTCACGAGACACGTCGAGTCGTTAAGAATTTTACGCCGATCTCTTAATGGACCGGATTCTCTCCCAAGCCAACGCATCTACCTCGAACTCTGATCCTTTTTCTTTATTCTTCTTCTTCTTCTTCTTCTTCTTCTTCTTCTTCTTCTTCTCTGTCTCTCTTTCTTTCTTTCTTCTTATTCCTCCTCCCCTTTATTTTCTTTTTCTTTTTTGCATAAACCCTCAACCCTTTACCTTTCACTCGTTTTTTTTTCCATCTGACCTTCCTCTCTCATCACTCCTCATCACTCCACCTCATTATTGTCCTTTTAACGTTTAATTATTGTCATAATTGTTCCTTATTATTCTTGTTCGTGATTTCCTTTCCTTTCCTTTCTTTTCCTTTCCTTTCCTTTCCTTTCGTTTCGTTTCATTTCGTTTCGTTTTGTTTCGTCTCGTCTCGTCTCGTCTCGTCTCGTCTCGTCTCGTCTCGTCTCGTTTTGTTTCGTCTCGTTCAGTTTAGTCTCGTTCAGTTTTGTCTCGTTCAGTTATGTCTCATCTCGTTTTGTTACGTTTCGTTACATTTCGTTTCATTTTTCCCTATTCGTTATTTTCATTCTCAACGAAATGGAAACGTGATATTCGCTTTCCCGTTCCTTCGTTTTCTCATTTCATAACCGTAAACGTCCATACTTCGTTAGAACAAATCCCGGG
>OU426854.1:7582712-7597712 GCA_911387685.1 Dolichovespula media
CAAAGAGAGAGAGAGAGAGAGAGAGAGAGAGAAAGAGAGAGAGAGAGATAGAGAGAGAGAGATAGATAGATAGAAAAAGATGGGAAATAAAGGAGAAAGAAAATATGAGACGACGACGAAAAATAAAAAAAAAAAAATAAAATAAAATAAAATAAAATAAACAAAGAGCCATTAGTCTCGCGCGTATCATAGACCGGTGCATACATCTATGATATTTATATACATTCATATGCATACATATACATATATGCTTGTATATATATATATATATATATATATATATATAGATATCTTATTGTCTGTGAGCCAGTTATATAGAAAATTACGATGGTATTCTTAAAGTCGTCCTCTCGTCGTCGTCCTCTCGTCGTCGTCCTCGTAGTCGTTGTCGTGTCCTATGAAGGGCCCCCACGAAGACACATTATTAATCGGGCGATGTCAGTGGTTGTTCGACCCCTCATAGAGAACCCATAGGACCCCGTTTGGTAAAAGGGACAACGACGTAGACTCGAGGCGAGCCACAGAGGGAATATTCGAAGAAGTAAAGGAAGAAAATGAAAGGGAGATAAAAAAAGAAAAAAAAGACGGACGAAGAAAAAGAAGAAGAAGAAGAAGAAGAAGAGGAAGAAGAAGAAGAAGAGGAGTAGGAGGAGGAGGAGGAGGAAGAAGAAGAAGGTATCGACGAAGGAGGTGGCGGCAGTCGTGGCTGAGAATGTCGAGCGATCTCGGGGTGAGGTGGGGTTGGGTAGGGTGGGATGGGACGGGGTGGAGTAAGCGAGGTGGGTTGGGTTAGGGGTAGGGGGTGAGGGGAAAGCAGAAGAATGGGACTCACTTCGTGCATGACCCAAAGAAACCCCCGCTGAGCGACTCGATCCGATCCGCTGATCCCCGACCGCGCTGACGCAGATACCATCTTTCCTTGCACTCCGAATGCTCTCTCTCTTTCTCTCTTTCTCTCTTCGGGCGTTTCTTACCGCCCATATACTCTCTTTTTCTTTCTCTAACTATCTATCTATCTCTCTCTCTCTCTCTCTCTATATATATATATATATATATATATATATATATATATATATACTCCTTTCGAAGTAGAGAAGAAATATCAGAGAGACAGCTATATGAGCGCACTGATTTGTCCGCTTATTGTTGGCTCCGTTGTCCGGTGTCGTTGTGTTCTTTACTCCTTCTTCTTCTTCTTCCTCTTCTTCTTCTTCTTCTTCTTCTTCCTCTTCTTCGTCTTCCTCTGCGTCTTCCTCGTCTTCTTTCTTGGGAGACGAAACTTCCTTCCTTTCTTTCTTTCTTTATTTCGTTCTTTCTTTCTTTCTTTCCGATTGCTTGCTTCTCTCCTTTCTTCTATACTTCCCCCCCCCCTTCTTTTTCTCTTTATAATATTATTCTTTGATACGTCGCAACACGACGAGAGAACAATAATAATACAACACACAACGCGACGACGATGACGACAACGATGGTGACAGCTACAGCGAAACTTCCTTTTCGTGTCTCTCATGTCACCTTCGTAATGAGATTAAATTATTGAATATCATCGAAAAGTCTCTCAGTTATTTTGACATATCTCCAATATATATATATATATATATAAACATTGTGTATATATCATTATTTTACTCTATCGTTGTATTACGTATTAAAATTGAAATTCGGGATAATCTCGTTCGCGTACATAATTCACGTTTCAAACGATTACGTTTAATAGGGTTGGGTGGTGGAGGAGGTGGAGGAGGAAACATGCATATATTTCGTACGTCTATCCACCGTATATACACATGTAAATAGATCATAAATATGCAAATAGATCGTATATGTTTTTTTCATGAAATTTAGGAACGAATATACGGGTAACGTACGTACGTATATATATATATATATATATCCAACACCATATATATGTATTTATTTATCCAATTATCGCATCAATTTATCTATTTAACGCGTTTGCACTCGAAATAACTAAAAAAAAAAAAAAACGACCGCTTCACCCTCGCACTCTCCCACCCTCCCAGCCAAAATAAACCCACAGCTACCCCTTCGACCATTGCCAAACGCGAAATATCGAGAATCGAGAGGCTCGATCGTACAGGTGGTATTTTATTTTCATTTTTATCACATCGATCTAATCAACGATAATGCGAAATTCGAACCTGCTCGCCGATTGAGTTTTTATCCCAAGAGGATCGTGAGAAAACTTAAGGCTAGGCCTTAAGTATTACGAAACATCGATTATCGATAATAGATTTAACGGCTCGTCGGATTTCTATAATTACATCGATAAGGACCGTGCGGTTCTATGGGTGAGTTTGAAAGTATCGAGATTGGAGAGTTTCAGAATCTGCATAAATTTATCTTTGACATATGTATGTATTTATTTATGTAAATATGTATGTATATATGTATGTATGTGTATGTTCATTTCGTTTTTATGTGCGTTCGGGTTTATGCGCGAACCGAACGAATGCGAATATATTAAAAAAAAATCAAATCTATTCCTTGGGGTTTTGTATATATATATATATATATATATATATATATATATATATATATATATATATTTTTCTTCTTCTTCTTCTTCTTCTTCTTGATTTCATTATCCTTTACTCTTTTATTTTTATTATTCACAACAATATTGATCGTCAATGGGACTAATGACGCGTGGTTTGTCTTGGGAAAATTGTTTTTTATGTCGACTGAAGAAAGCAATAATGTTTATTGACATCCCATTTTCGCGTTTCTTATGGGATTTATTACAGTTAAACGGGGGCTACGACTGCCATCGACCATTTATTTCCAATACTTTATATGTATATATATATATATATATATATATATATATATATATATATATATATATATATATATTCTATTTTATACGTCGGAACGAGAGACAACGAGACACCGGTGTATAGTACTTTATTACATCCTCTCTCTCTCTCTCTCTCTCTCTCTCTCTCTCCCTCTCTCTCTCCCTCGAAATCCGTTTTCACTTTGGAGTACGTGCCTGGCTAACCGATAGATATAATCGATGCCATGTACTTCGTCAATGACAGAGAGAGTCCAACTAATTACTAGAGAGAAGATAGATGAGTTCAAACTCTTAACTCGTAATTTCTACCAGATAGATATTATTTATACGTATATATATATATATATATATATATATATATATATATATATACATATACATATACATATACATATATAAACCCATATGTAAACCTGATATCGATAAATTTTCCATATTATCTTTCCCTTCTTCTTCTCCCACACACGCGCACGCGAACATACGCGCGCATATTTTAATTCGAAAGAAAAAAAAAAAAAGAAGAAAAACAAAGAAAAAGGACCCTTAAAACAATGCCCTTTCGTAAAAACAAATGTATCATTAATAATTTCGTGACAAAAGGATACTAATCATTTTTACCGATATGTAATAGGCAGATAGATGATAGTAAACCCACTACTTTTCTCTTCTTCCCCCCCCCTCATCTTCTTCTCTCTTCTCTCTCCTTCTCTCTACTTCTCGCTTCTTCTCCTTTTCTCTCTCTCTCTCTCTCTCTCTCTCTCTCTTTCTCTCCTCTTCGTGTTCCGATATATACCAACAAGGAGGCTTCTGGTACTCGCATAAACCTCGAACGCTGACGTGACTGAGAATTTAATGAAATGAGACATGCATAAGGCCGTATCGAAAAAGTCCCCTTTCTCACGATTATTCGCATGCATACCGTGACTTCGGCCTACTACAAACGTTCCATCCTTTAACGCTCAAAAGCACTTTATATAAACTACCAGGGGCATTATTGATTACGCATATAATTATATTTTCAACTTTTTAAGGCTATTTAAAAAGAAAGAACAAAACAAAACAAAAAAAGAGAGAACTTAGATTTAACGTTCTCGTCAAATAGCATACCAACGTGTATAACGATGGTAATTGGCGAATAGAGCGAATAGGGGTTGGGGATGGGGTTGGGGGATGGTGGGGTTGTAAAGGGAACGATTTTGAAACTGTTCGTAACAAGTCTATTGATTAACGTGATCAATGTGAAAGTATGATCCGTTTATCCCTCCATCCCTCCCCCTTCTCTTCATCATCATCTCTCTCTCTCTCTCTCTCTCTCTCTCCATCTATCTATCTATCTATCTATCTACTTCTCCGTATCAATCCAAAAATATTCCTCTAAAATTTCTAATTTTCCAATCGTACGTTACCTAGAATATTATTATTTCACGTTCGCATTGGTAACGTTATAATCAATGTTCTTAAGTTACCAACGCTTAACTCATCTTACGTCACTTGAAGAAATTTGTACTAAATTAATTAAATTCGCCCAACGACGATGGGTAAGAGTTCGGATTGTGAATCTTAATTAAGGATCGCGTCGCATTCATTAAAACTGTTGATTAAAACGGCAACGCAAAGGCGAACGAATTAACAAGAGGAAAATTTCAAGTACGTTTCGTTCGCCGATAATGCCCTTAGGGCCCGATATATAACTAGAGAGAAAGAGTAGGAGGTAGAGAAGAAGAGACGAGAGAGAGAGAGAGAAAAAGAGAGAGAGAGAGAAACGAGAGAGAAGAACGATCGATTCGATTGATCTAATTATACTTAATTTCGTGTGTTCGTATAAGTCTCTCTCTCTCTCTCTCTCTCTCTCTCTCTCTCTATCTATCTATCCCTCTTTCTCTCTGTCTATCTATCTCGTACGCACTACAGAGATTCTCTCGCTCCCTCTAACCCGTTTATTCGAGAGATAAACGACCGATATGATGAGAAATGGAAACGTCAAGCATTGATCATTTTTTTCTCCCCCCCCCGCCCCTCCTCTTCGTCTTCTTCTTCGTCGTCGTCGTGTTTTTTTTTTCCCCCTTCCTTCTCTTCCTCCTCCTCATCCTCATCGTCTTCTTCTTCTTCTTCTTCTTCTTCTTCCTCTCATTTTTCTTCTTTCTTTCTTTCTTTATCATCTTCTTTTTCTTCATCCTCTTCTTCTTTTAATTACAGGTTCGCGTGACGGTTTTGGACAAGAATGACGTGGCACCGACCTGGGGTCCAGGACCATGGAAATTCAAGATATCCGAGGAAGCACCGCCTAACACGGTCGTGACCATTTTGAAGGCATACGATCCCGACACGATAGGCACTTTAACTTATACATTGGTATCGTCGAATCGTCCTAACAACGCTCCTAATACAAACGACAACGAATCAAAGAACGATATCGACGAGAGTCAATTTAAATTGCATCCTACAACCGGCCAACTGAGATTGGCCGAAGCATTGGACAGAGAAACCAGAGAAAAGTACGTGCTTAAGGTACGTGCCGACGATGGATTGCAACACACCGACATAACTTTGACCATACAGGTGAGCGAGACCCTCTACTTCCCCCCCCCCCTTCCACCTCCACCTCCACCTCCACCTCCACATCCCCACGCGCGCCCTTTTTCGTGAACTTTTTTCTTCGCTACTTCCTTCCTTTCTTTTTTTTTCTTGTTTATCTATTTTTTTTTTTATTCCTTTTTTTTTTATTTCACGCTCTCCTCTCTCTCTCTCTATCTCTCTCTCTCTCTCTCTATCTCTCTCTCTCTCTATCTCTATCTCTATATCCGTATCTCGTCATCTATCGTTTTTTACTTTAGCGTAGAAAGTTTCCATTTGATTGGATGAAAACCCATCCATCCATCGATTATGGTGAATCGAGAGACGAAACACAATGGGATGCAATCATTAACGTTCTCTCGAACGTTTAATCGATTTTTTTCTTTTTTTTTTCTGTTTTTCTTTTCTTCTTTCTTTCCTTTCTTCTTTCTGTTTGTTTTGTTCCTTTTTTTTTTCTTTTTTTTTTTGATATGTTCATCCCTCTTCCATCGCATCGTTTATGAAATTATTCGTTAGCACGTAAGCGAAGATCTCTCTCTCTCTCTCTCTCTCTCTCTCTCTCTCTCTCTCTCTCTCTCTCTCGACGCCTTCTTTCTTTCTTTTTTTTTTTTTGTTTTTTACCCTTTCCTCCACCGTTTTCCATTTAATATCTCATACCGTTCGTCGTATCGTTTTATAAAAATTATTCGCCGGCACGTAAACGAATTTCTCGGGGCTTTTTGTTTTTTCCTTCTTCTTCATCTTCTTCTTCTCCTTCTTCTTCTTCTTCTTCCTTTTTTTCTCTCTTTTATTTTTACAAATCCGATTATTAATTAATACACCGTTATGGTATTAAATTATTAACGACGTATACCGACTCTATGTTCGCGAGGTATATATATATATATATATATATATAAATATAAATATAAATATAAATATAAATATAAATATATATATATATATAAATATAAATATAAATATAAATATAAATATATATATATATAAATATAAATATAAATATAAATATAAATATGAATATAAATAAATATAAATATGAATATAAGTATATATAAATATAAATATAAATATAAATATAAATATGTATATATATATAAATATGTATTTATGATATATAAATATGTATGTATATATATATAATCATGTATGTATATATATATAGATATATATATATATATATATATATATATATATATATATATATATATATATACGTACATAACGGCGTTGAGAATTTCTATCCGAAGGAAAAACCACTCTGCGAGGCGGTATATTTATTGTACTCTTATTTAGAGCTACGAAGGTCAATACCGAGTTATACTCCGTTTCTTTTCTTTCCTCTTTCTCTTTTCTTTTCTTCAAAGTAACCTACATCCTTTGTAACGTAATAAAAAAAAAGTGAAGGAAAAAGGAATGAAAAGAGAGGGAGAGAGGGAGAGAGAGAGAGAGAGAAAAGGAAAAGAAACGAATAATTACTCGTTCGAAACGGTTTTTTTTTTCCTCGTCTAGAAACCGAAAAAGAAATTTAGGTCGCGAGGAATTAAAAAAAAAAAAAAAAAAAAGAAAGAAAAAAGACCAAGAAGAAAACGAAACAAATAGGGATATATACTTCGAAGAAAGAGCCTTCGCTCCTTTTTTTCTTTTTTTATTCGTTATTTTTTTTTTATTTTTTTTTTTTTGAGTAAATTTGCTCGACAGAAAAATTGGATAAATGTATTTTTTTTTATCTATTTATTTATAAAAAGCGATAAGTCATCATTTCTGAAATCCCTTAACAGTATAACAGTCGTTGATCAAAAGAGATAGGAAAAGAAATAGAAAAGAAAAAAGATAAGGTAAACGAATGAAATTGATGAAAATAAATAGGAATAGATCTCGTACGTAACATTTTTACGATTTAATGTTCGTACTCGATGTCTATACTATGCTATAAAATAATCTCATTGAGGAATGTAACAAAGTCCTATCTCGCATAACAACAAATTTAATTAATTCGATGCCTAAAAGAATTGTAGCAATTATCAAGTCAAAAGGAAACCCTACGAAGTATTAATTAATTTCGTAATCGTACGAATACCTATTACTCTCATATTTCTACAAGTTAGACGATATATTTCTTCTTAATTTTGTAAATTCGTTTAATCAACTAATTTTTTTTCATTTTCCTCTTTTTCACTATATTTATACTTCCAAGAATATGTACAAACTCATCGCTTATAAAGAAAAAGAAAAAGAAAAAAAATTAGTTAATAAACTATAATTTCATAAAAAGTTCTCTTTCAAATTGATCGGCGTACGAATACTTTCTACACCCACTGTATATTTAAATATACATATATATTATAAAAAAATATATATTTAAATATACATATAAATTTAAATACACATATATATATATATATATATATATACATATATATGTGTGTGTGTATATATAAATACGTACATAAATACAAACATAAACGATCGTCGTCGTCGTCGTCGATGGAAGGAGTAGGGGTAAGACGAGGAGAGGGGGTAAAGGGTAATTAATTGTTTTAAAATAGGGGTAGACTCATTGTCGTCTCGGGCCATTAACCGATGCCGTTCAAAGTAGCTATCTACTACCGTCTCTAGTTTCAACATTATCGGTTGTTACGAAAGGATCAGGTCCCGTCTATGGCCGAGCGTTATTCCTGAAGGCCATTAATTATTCTTCGACCCGAAGGAGCCTAACATCTTGGCGAGGATCGTCCGTCCAATAGGGGCCCCAAGGATTCTTCTTCGTAATCACGAACTATACGAACCCGTGATATTCGCGAAAGTAGTCAAGAATTTTGTATAACCCGCCATTCTTCTTAAGAATTATTATTCGTATTTTACAAAAAGAAAGAGAGAGAGAGAGAGAGAGAGATAACAAAAATGTTTAGCCGATATATATATATATATGTGTGTGTGTGTATATATATATACATATATATATATATATACATATATATATATATATACATATAATAGTTACTATTGAGCAATAGATTATACAGTTATAGTAGGAAGTTAAGAATGACCTTTCGACTTAGAAACGTGTCTAATGTATTATCGATTTGACCCTACTCTCGATGAACAACGTTTTATTACTTTCTTTTTTCTTCCTTCTTCTTCTTCCTCCTCCTCCTCCTCCTCCTCCTCTTCTTCGTTTCTTTTACCTTTCAAACAAAATTCTATCCGTAATTGGATTTTTTGTTTTAATTATTGAAATAATAATTTTGCACGATATCGAAATTATTCGCTTTGAGATTAATATATTCACATGTGTATATACCTGATCAAAAATATATCAAGAGGATAAGATGGATATACGGTTGAATATGTATGTATATATATATCGTATGTGTGTGTATATATATATATATATATATATATATATATATATATATATGTATATAACTGCATTGTACAGGTAAAAGTAAACTGGGAAAAAATGAAAAAAAAATCAATTAACCTATAACGAATTAATATTAACAAACGCGTGAACGTGTATTGATCGTTTGAAGAAAAATAAGAACTAAAAATAAAAGAAATATAATTGAGTGAAACACTATTTACCAAAACGCAACGATCGTAACTAATAGAAATGTCCAGATCGGAACGTCTATCCGATATTCTCGTCGTTATATAACGAGTAATTGAATGAGGTTGGTGCTTTTAAATCGATAATAATACCATCGTTTAGTCGACGTACCGCGGTCTATGCGAGCATGAATGTTTGATAAAACCGACGGGAACAACTGCGATAATCCATAATCCCATAAATCCCCCTTGACGTCGTTCATCATTTACGTATAGTTCGGATTATTGTCACGAGATAATTCGGTACTGGCGACATTGCGAGGATCAAGAGGAAAGATGGAAAGAAAAGAAAAAGGACAGAGAGAGAGAGAGAGAGAGAGAGAGAGAGAGACAAAGAGAGAGAAAAAAAAAGATAAAAAGAGAAAAAAGAGAGAGAAATTCTTGGGAAGGCTCGAGTCAAAAGTCTGACACATATTTTCGCTTTTAGTGAAGTTCGAAGAATGAAAGAGAAAGGGAGGGAGAGAGAGAGAGAGAGATAGAGAGAGATAAGGAGCGAGAGAGATGAAGATGACGCATACTTTTCAAAGTCTATTTTACCTTAAGAGACTCTCTTAACTATAATCGCGAGAGAACGCTTAGAGAGAAATTGACTCAGGTAGTAGACAAGGTATAGTGTGTCCCTTTATCCTTCTCAAAGAGATACCAGCTAAAAATAAAGTTACGATAAAGAGACTAGGGGGTCTGGATTTATATATCAGTGAATTCTCATAGTTACGAGGCGTCGTTTTTCCAAAAAAAAAAAAAAAAAAAGAAGAAAAAAGGACAAATACAAAAATAAAGAACTTCGAAATTTGAATTCTCGAAAGAGAATAAAAGAAAAGAGACAGACAGAAAAAAAGAGAGAGAGAGAGAGAGAGAGAGAGAGAGATAGATAGATAGACAGACAATCTAAAGTTCTAAAGATCGCTAAAGATCGCTAAAGTTGTAAGTTTTAAAGATCGCTAAAGAAATTAAAGGAGTCCATTGTTGCACCTAGCAAAGGGATGGAGGGACAAAGAGATTGAGGGTGAAAGGGAGGGAGGGAGGGAGAAACGTTAAGCAAGGGATGAAGGTATTAGAGTAAGGAAAAGTGGTCTTTGTTACCGGGATTCTTTGAGGGAAGTAGAACGAACGCCAGAGTGATCGCGCTTCATAAATAATCTCCCGAGAGAGAGAGAGAGAGAGTGAGAGAGAAAGAAAGAAAAGAAAAGAATAGAAAAGATACAACGATTTACGTTTGTTTTTATATATATATATATATATATATATATATATATATATATGTATATATCGAACGTGTGATACGTACGTACGTAAGTAAAGAATAAATATAACCATGAGAATAATCATTTTATCGGGATGTATAATAAGGTATATAATTCGAACGATCATTAACACGGTCGCGCAAGTGAAGACAGGAAGGAAGAAGGAAAGAAAGAAAGAAAGAAAGAAAGAAAGAAAGAAAGAAAGAATGAAAGAAAGAATGAAAGAATGAAAGAATGAAAGAGAGAGAGAGAGAGAGAGAGAGAGAGAGAGATAAGCAAGAGAGGTAGCAAAAGCCGCGAAGAAGAGGTTCCCCTCGATCTCCGCCTTATAATTCATTACTTCTGGTCTGGCGAAACGATCCGGGCGATAAAAAACGCGGAGCCGGTTGGTCGTTTAACGAAGGTAGTAGTAGAAAGGGATAGAGAGAGAGAGAGAGAGAGAGAGAGAGAGAGAGAGAAGGACAGAACGAGAGAGAGAGGTCCAACCATCGGAGACAATCGCAAAAATTATCCTTATGACGCGTAATGGCTGGAATTTCTTTTAAGGAGCCACGGGTTCACTAAGAAGGTACCGAATTGCCTTCCAACCGGCACGAGACGCACGCGGCTATTCTATCCGGGGTCTCTTAAAGGCAAAAGGAATGCCAGACCCGATCATAGCTTGCTCTTTGGGGCTCCGTGAAAGAGGCCCGCTCTTGCGGAATCTGCCCCCTCTCTCTCTCTCTCTCTCTCTCTCTCTCCCTCTCCCTCTCTCCATCTCCCCCCCCCCTCTCTCTCTCTCTCCATCTCTCTTTCTCAAGAGCCACCCGCCGCACCCAAGTCAGAGAGACGAAGAACTTCCACTCCTTTCTTCGACCTCTTCCTCCTCCAACCCCTCACGAATCTCTCTTCTTTCTTTCTTTCTTTCTTTCTTTCTTTCCTTCTTTCTTTCTTTCTTTCATTCTTTCTTCCTCTTCCTCTTCTTCCACTTCTTCTTCCTCCTCCTCCTCCTCCTCCTCCTCCTCCTCTTCTTCTTCTTCTTCTTCTTCTTTCTTCTCGTGCTTCGTCCTCGTCCAACATCCCCTCCCCTACCTTCCCCTATCCCTCGATCCCACCTCCAAGAAACCTACCAACCAGGCCCGCTTCTTCCCAACTTCCAGTATCCATCGTCGTCGACCTGTTTCCATCTGGAAGCACCCATCCTCCTTCTCATCCTCCTCATCCTCCTCATCCTCCTCATCCTCATCCTCATCCTCATCCTCTTTCTCTTTCTCTCTACTTCTCCCGAGACTCTCGAGGCACCGTCACTTTTTGCAAACGTCTTCGAGCCCTCCTTAATCAAACCGTGCCCGCCTCCGCGCTCTCGCTCTTTCACCGGTTGATATCGACCGGCTCATGGTCGGTTCCTGCCTCTTTGGTATGCGCCGAGGATAGACACGACGTAGAGTAGAGCACCAGAACGTAACTCCGTTCTCTCGCTTTCCTTACCTTACCTTACCATACCTTAATATACCTTACCATACCATACCTTACCTTACCTTTCCTTTTCTCTTACCTTATCATGGCTTAGCCTTAGCTTCAGCTCAGTTCAGCTCAGCTCAATTCAGCTTAGCTCAGCTTACCTCAAATTAGTTAAACTTACTCCCACCTAAACTCAACTCTCTTTTACCATCCCTCTCCTTCTCCTTCTCCTCCTCCTCCTCCTCCTCCTCCTCCTCCTCCTCCTCCTCCTCCTCCTCCTCCTACTTCTTACTTAGGTTGCAATAGCAATTTGGCTATCGTGATTGATAGATACAAATTGCTTTCTATCACCGTCCTCGTCATCAACGTTCGATATCGATCTGACGAACGTTCCTTTACCTAACTTCTCTTAATCTTCGTCCCTCCCTCCCTCCCTTCCTCCCTCCTTCCCTGCCCTTCACCCGTCCCACTCGTCACAATGGGATTACCCGTTTGTATGATTTGTATAGTACGACGTATCCATAGACCCTACTCGTTTATACTTCATTAATTTCTAATTGGATCGTTTCATTTGGTATTGAAATAAAATGAGAAGAGAGAGAGAGAGAGAGAGAGAGAGAGAGATAGAGAGATAAAGAGAGATTTAATAATTGGTTCAACGAAATGAATAAAAGGAAAATCTGACGTATATAATGAACGTATAATGATTACTCGTTAATTATTCCCTTGCATTATTTTTATTCGATCATTGTCGTGTTTTTTTCTTTTTTTTTTTTTTTTTTAATTAATCAAAGGCAAATATTTTCTAAGACAAATAATCGATATATATATATATATATATATATACGTACCAATAATCAATTAATCGGTACGAATAATTAAGTGTCGTTAAAAAAGAAAAAGAAAAAACTCGTTCGATCCATTTGACTTGTTATATATATGTATATATGTATATATATCGAATCTATACTCGAACACACACACACACACACACACATATATGCGTATAAAACAATTCTTGCGCGTTTTCTCATCTCGTTCGTTTTTCTTTTTTGTTTTTTTTTTTGCGTGAGATAAAAAAAATAAACGAAAAAAGATAATAACGATAAAGGAAAAAAAAAAAAAGAAAAAGAAAAGGAAAAGGAGAGAAAATTAATGCTCGAATTAAATTGCAGGTGACCGATACGAACGATAACGCTCCGACCTTCCATGTGAGCGCATACTCGTTCGATGTACCAGAGAACATGCCGAGAGGTAGCCGGGTTGGGCAGGTCGTAGCAAGCGACGCCGATGCGGAAGGTGCTAACAGCCAATTAAGCTACGCGTTAATATCCGATTGGGCGAACGACGTATTTTCTCTCAATCCGAATACCGGCGTCTTCACTCTCACCGCCAGTCTTGATTACGAACAGGTTGGTACGGCTAATCCCACCACACACACTCGTTCGTTATATTTTCATCGTGAAAATACCGAGGACGATATAAATATGATATATCATCGATGATCGTCGCGACTCGGATCGGTTCCCAACGTTCAAACTCGCTTATTGTATTCCAATTTTAACATCTATTAATAATAATAATAATAATTAATCCCACGAAAGAAAATCATTTATACCTATTTTAAATTCATTTTCAGGTACGTATTGTATTTATATATATATATATATATATATATATATATATATATATATATATATCAACGGACGTATATATTATATAGATATATAATACGTACGTGCGCAATTAATTCTTGTATCTTCTATTTTACCAGGATTTGAGATTATAACGATCATATAACCCAACTTGATTAAATTGACCCACGGTAATACCGGCTAACCGTGAAATTTCACTCTCACCGAGTTTCAAGTAACGCTCGCCTCGTAAAATTTTCGAACGTTATAAAAAAAAGACGTACGATAAAAAAGAAAGACAAAGAGAGAGAGAGAGAGAGAGAGAGAGAGAAAAGAAAAGAAAAGAGGGAGAAAGAAAAATTTTGTCGGCAATTTGTATAACTCGTAAGGATTAATTTGTTCTACAAATGAAAAGAAAAAAGATAAGAATAAGAGAAAACAACTCGATATTATTTATACGTCACATTTTATAGATTTATCTATCTATATATATATATATATATATGTACGTGTGTATCATCGATACTTTTCTTTTTTATAAAATTACAATTAAGTTACAAGACCGTCCCTTACCAATATGGGTAAAAGGAGGATGATGAATAAGAATGGAGAGGTAAGGACGAAGGATCGATCGATCGTTCGTTCGTTCGTTCGTTCGCTCGCTTCATGGATATCGATGGATCGATGGATCGATGGATGAGGCGACGTACAAAAAGTAGAGGTAGTAAATCATCGTACGTGGTACTATCGATCGCAAACTCAGAATTTCTCTCCTCGCAGATGACTCGTGGCTAAAAAGGTCCGCGACGACTGAAAACCCCCAAGGCAACGATTATAAACCGTGCGCGCACGCCTCTTCTCCACATTCAAGAACCGAAGCGCACCTATTATATTACCTTTCGGCTATAACGCAACACTAGAATTTAGGGTTTAACGCTTAACAGTCAGACAGATCGATGAACGGACGTTTTTAATGACAGTCCAGGGCTACATTTCGGAGACAAGCCATACTTATTATTAGAGAGAACGTGTGTACCCGCATGTACGTGTGTGCTTGCTTGCTTGCGTGCGCGCGCGCGCGTGTGTGCGTACGTTCGACGATACCTTCCAAGTGACGCCGCACTTTCGTGTGTGGGTGGAAAATCATTCCATCCGGGAATCTCCGTCGATGCGTTCTCGTACCCCGTAACTTTTCCAATCGAAAATGTACCACCAACTCACCCATCCATTCGCCTCGTCCCTCCCTCGCATCCCCTCCCCCAAAAAAAAAAAAAAAAAATGAAATAATACTGTAACCGTCCGCGTACCAACCGTTATGTCTTCTACACTTGGATGTTTTCCCATGGAATAATGATGGTGCAACGATCGTCGCTGCCGTTACTATTGTTGTTATTGTTTCTGTTTTTTTCTCCTTTTTTGATTTGTATTTTTATTTTTATTTTATTTTATTTTATTTTTTTTTTTTTATTCCTATTCTTTTTTTATATCGTTGACTGCTCTTTCACTAGGGGTTCAATAATTGTGAACGCATGCGTACGAGCGTACGTGCATCAGACAAATTCGTCAAATTTACCTCGGACGAATGATCACAACGTTCGCGACGATGTACGTAATATCGTTCATGTGATGATTCTCAATCGAAATTATTCTCGGTAGAATGAGCTCCCAAAGGCAGGAA
>OU426854.1:7602712-7617712 GCA_911387685.1 Dolichovespula media
TTGGACATCAACGACAATGCTCCACTCTTTCTCGATTCGCCATATTTGGCGCATGTCATGGAGAACATGGTGCCGCCAGGTGGTGGATTTGTAATACAGGTAATTTCCAATAACGTTCGATCGCCGTGCGTCGTAGAAATCGACGTAACCCTTTAATGGTTTAACAACAAGGTGATTCTCTCGTTAACCAAAAGCGAGAAGGCGTTCTGAGACGCGTCATCCCGTGTCATTCCAATTTACTATATCTCTCGGTTCCCCTACGCAAATACGTATTCTCTATACGTATCGTGATCGATTTATTTTCCAAATTACTTTCTCTTTTTTGCCCTTGTTTTTTTTTTTTGTTTTCTATTTCTTGAAAATCATAAGAAGGAGATCTCTAAAAGGGGTTCTCTCTTTCTGGTTCTTGTTTTTTTTTGTTTTTGTTTTTGTTCTGTTTTTCTTTCATTTCGTCTCCAACACCATCAAGAATTTCTTCGAACGGTTAGATCCAGTTTTAAAAGCGTAGTTAAACACGCACAGAGAGAGAGAGAGAGAGAGAGAGAGAGAAGGATGTAATACCCTTATGAGTTGTTTTTTTACGCTTGAAGGTCAAAGCTTACGACGCTGACACGCCGCCGTACAACGATCAAGTGAGATATTTCTTGAAGGAGGGTGACACCGACCTGTTTCGAATAAACGCTAGCACGGGAGACATATTTCTTCTTCGTCCTCTCGACAGAGAATTGGTACCGGAATACACTCTCACGCTTGTAGCCATGGACACCGGTAAGTCGTCTCCATGGAGATACTTCATTAATGCAAACGATATTCGATTATCAAAAGTTCAGTCTCTGCTCTACTTTGCTCTACTCTACTTTCTCTCTCTCTCTCTCTCTCTCTCTCTCTCTTTCGACGTAAAGTTAACGTTTCTCTTAGCGCGAGACGACTTTACGATTCAATTAAAATTCGACCGAAGTCGATTTATAAATTATTTTTATGGAAAAAAAAAAAGAAAGAAAAAGAGAAAAAAAGAAACTGGCGATAATATACCTTGCGTGACGATTATAAAGGAATAATTTTTATTTATTTAACGAACATAGTTAAAGCAATAGAAGTGATATGATATTGAGAATTTTGAAAAAAGATATATATATATATATATTCGAAACGAAAGATATTCGATTACCTCGCCGATATCCTTCGAGAAGATTTTTACAAATGCCGCTCTACGACGAACTGCTAAATAGCACATACATACACGTACGTGTATATACCTGGTGGACAAAGACCGGTATTGAAAGAGGCACTGAGGTGGGGTGGGAGGGGTTATTCTTTGGAGAGAATATTTTTCCGGCGACCGGTATGTATACACTTAGAAACGGGGTCCGTGAGTTCTCTCTCTCTTTCTCTCTCTCTCTCTCTCTCTCTCTCTCTCTCTCTCTCGTAGACCCGCGTAAACTCCTTGCGAATTAGTTCGAACAATGGACAATTATTCTCGATCTCGGTCACTGCCGAATGAGGAAGGAAGGAAGTAAGGAAGGAAAGAAGGAAGGTTGTGAAAGTGTCGAAGGAAGAGAGTGAAAAAAAAAAAGAGAAAAAAAGAACAAGAAAAAAATTTCAAGAAAAAAAAAAACAAGAAAAAAAATTTCAAAAATAAAAAAAAAAAACTTACCTACCCGATCCTTTAAAAGCTGCTAACGTGGTGGTTTCATACGTAAACGTACGTTCGTATGTATGTATGTATGTATGTATGTATGTATGTATGTATGTATGTATGTATGTACGTATATCAGGGTGTCCCCCTCCCTCCCCTCACCCCCAAGTTTCTTCCGTATCGCGTATTCTATTTCGCGTCGAAAAACAAAAAAAAAAAGAGGAGTAAGAAACTTATGGGACATCTGATGGATAATTGGTAATCGTTCGTAAAAATTAGAAAATATACGATACCATCTCGAGCTCTTTTCTATGATACAGTATAAATTACGATATAATCTCGTACGTACGTATTCAACTTATCATACCCCGTTCCCGTATTTTCTTCGATGTTAATTACATTTCGTATAGAACGTTAATTTAATCGTAATTTATCCGAACGAAAAATTTACCATCGTCAAATAGTATTTCCAATATTAATATCTAATATTCGCACTTGCAGGATATTATTATTATTATTATTATAACACGTAAAATATAGTAGCATATAATACATTGGTGTATATATATATATATATATGGTCCTAAATCTATAATCTCTAATATTCTCTCTCTCTCTCTCTCTCTCTCTCTCTCTCTCTCTCCTCATTTCCCGACCACAGTGAAAGCTGATTTTCCGACCGTTAATCTCCCCCCCCCCCCCCAATACAATATGGCCGAATGGAAAATCAGCATAGAGAGTCTCTACTGTGATGGTTTTAAGTAATGAGCTGTAATATACAAATTGGATATAAATTTGTGGGTTGTTCGATGAGATTCTTTAAGCGATGGGCGATTCTTCTCTCTCTCTCTCTCTCTCTCTCTCTCTCTCTCTCTCTCTCTCTCTCTCTCTCTCTCTCTCTCTCCATATATATTTTTTTTTCTTTCCACCGTAGGATGGCAGTAGTCCGTTTTCCCCCTCCTTTCACCCTCGCACCGGTCCACCACGCCAGGGTCCACATCGCTGGGCCCGATGGCCCAATCGGTCGCCCGGCGAGGTAGACAAGCCTACAGAGTTATGACGCGCGATTATGATAATCGGTCTCGAATGCCTTCCTCTTGGCTTGGTGCTGGTCTCCTTCACTCTCTCCCTCTCTCTCTCTCTCTCTCTCTCTCTCTCTCATATCTTCCTTTCCTTCTTCCTCCTTTCTCTCCTCCCTCATTCTTTTCTACCTCCTTAATGTCGTTTCTGGGCCTTACTCTCCCCACCAGTCCTACCTCTCCTTCCAACCATGCATCTTTCGGATACTCCTGCCCGTGCTCGCACATTATATTCTACTTTATTCATGCATCCTCCAACTCACTCTCTTTCTCTTTCTTCCTCTCTCTCTCTCTCTCTCTCTCTCTCTCTCTCTCTCTCTCTCTCTCTCTCTCGATCTCTCTCACACAAACCAATCCGATCGAATGTACGAATCATCCTCTCTCTCTCTCTCTCTCTCTCTCTCTCTCTCTCTCTCTTTTTCTCTCTTTCTCTCATACAAACCAATCCGATCGAACGTACGAATCATCCTCTCTCTCTCTCTCTCTCTCTCTCTCTTTCTCTCTCTCTTTCGCTCTCGCTCTCTTTCTCTCTTACTCTTTGTGGATTTTAAGAGTAGGTATAGGTTTATCGGACCTTCTCGAGAGTCCCTTAGTACTGCAGTATCAGCATGATGGTAACGTCTTCAATGTTTACATATGATCGTATACGTACGTAGGTACGATAGGAAACGATTGAAGGAACGGACCGATCGAATGGAAAATATTGATCTTTCGACTTACGTATCTTACGGTTAGATATGAAGGGAAAGTATTTGAGAATCGTTAATATGATGAGAGAGAAAGATATGAAAGA
This sequence comes from Dolichovespula media, assembly GCA_911387685.1. Taxonomy (NCBI): domain Eukaryota; kingdom Metazoa; phylum Arthropoda; class Insecta; order Hymenoptera; family Vespidae; genus Dolichovespula; species Dolichovespula media. The sequence continues at coordinate 7,606,221 of OU426854.1, forward strand.
GAGAGAAAGAAAGAATATATATATATATATATATATATATATATATATATATATATATATATAAGTATAGATTAGAATATAGAAAGAAAGAATATATATATATATATATATATATATATATATGTATATATATACATCGTTCGTCGAATGATAATCAAAATTAGAAATTTCGATAACTACGTATCTTTAGCAATATACATTTTTTTTTCGATAGGCGAGTAAATTTTGTAGTAAAAAAAAAAAAAAGAAGAAAGAAAGAAAGAAAGAAAGAAAGATACGATATAAAAGGAAGTAATGTATAAAGAAAGAAAGTAATCCTACTCATTCGATCCGATCGATGCATCTCCGTGCAATGCATGCGGCAATGACACGTACAACTCTCTTACGTGTACTATACATATACATATACATACATCATATATGTATATATATATATATATATACATATATATACTTATTCGCACACGCACACACGTATATATATATATATATATATATATACATTGTACGTATACTCTGTGCGAAAAGGATTCTTTCATGCAGTTGCATTGTACCTACACACAGGCATCACCAATCGGAATCATACGTGACACCTTGTGATCATAATTAAGGCGTGGCAGTATCTACACAGGCTTTATTATCCTTCGGTCATGCGAAGGTTGCAATTGCGTGGATCACTTTTCCAAGAAAATACTTTTGTTCTTGCGGGCCTTAACGGCTAAATTTATTCGCGAAATAATTCAGCCGAATAAAAATGATCGTCGTTAAATCGTCACGCTAAAATATTCTTCGTTGGACGACAATAATATTTCAACTTATCTTTCCCTTTCTCTTCACCCTTCCTTTCTCCTCCCTTTGTTCCTACGTGTGCGAATTTTTGAAGACATGATTTTCCCTATACGCGTTCTCATCGCTTCTCTCGACCCTACTAAACCTCACCCACAACCCCAACCCCAACCCCAACCCCAATCCCAATCCCAATCCCAATCCAATCCCACCCGCTTCACTGCATCACTCCGCTGCATCGCTCCGCTGCATCGCTCGTATTCCCCATTATTGTAAAGACCCAAAAGGAATAGCATAGAGGGGTTTGATAGGGTGTAGTAGGGTGAAACCGACGAGATAATTCGATTTATATACCTTTTCATCTGTCCACTGAATTATTTCTACCAATTTCATATCTACGGTTAAAATCTCGATTCTCTGTAATATTGATCGTCCGAGTTATCGAGAGGGAGAAAGAGAGAGAGAGAGAGAGAGAGAGAGAAAAGAGAGAGAGAGAAAAGAGAGAGAGAGTTGCTATGTATCGCTGCGATTAAATTTGAAATTTTCGAGAGGTATATCGTTGTGGGGTTGGGTAGGGTGGGGTGTGGGGGGGGGCCTTCTTTCTTTTCTGGCTATACACTTTTCAGAAATAATAACAAGCCGACGAAATGATAGCCTTGCCGGCAGCAACCCCTTTTAAACCGATTTACGCTCCTATAAACGGTCCATAACCGTGGTAATAAATCGAATAGAATAATCGTGACGTCAAAACTATCCAAAGTATACGAGTGGTCCGTTGGAATTATATTGTATTTTCTTCGTACGTACAACCACCTTCTCGATTTAGACGAGTTGATAACGATAACGTAGAGAAATGAAATTTCGTCGATAACGCAACGATTTTATCGTGCAAGTCGAAAAGGAAATTAAAAATATCGTCGTCTTAGACGACGCCTCGTTGTTCGACTTTAAAATCAAGTTTTAAAACGTTGAACGATATATATCGTTATAAATATATATATATATATATATATATATATATATATATTTATATATATATATAATTATATATTTATATATATCTTTATTTATATATATATATATATATATATATATATATACACATATATCTTTTTTGTTGTGTTTCATTTTTCGTTCGCTCAAATCCAGGTTCTCCGCCTTTAACCGGATCGGGTATCGTGAAGATCGTCGTGCTCGACGTGAACGATCACAGCCCGGAATTTGCACGGCAGGAATACAAAGCAACGGTTACGGAGAATTTGCCAGCTGGTACCTGGGTGACAAAACCATTGGCGACCGACAGGGACGAGGGATTGAACGCGAAGATATGGTAAGCCTAGTGACGTCTTCCTGCGTCGTTATCGCGCGTCAACGTCGTTTCCCAACCTCGAAAAAAAAAAAAAAGAGAGAGAAAAGGTCGTCAAATATTGATTCGGTGTTGTTTGAATGGAAGAAACCAAAAGAAAAAAAAAAGAAACAAAAGAAAAAAGAATGAGAGAGAAAATAAGAAAAAAGAGAAAAATCGATAAATACACGACGTATCTATATATATATGTATATGTATATGTATATGTATATGTATATGTATATGTATATGTGTATGTATGTATGTATGTATGTATGTATGTATGTATGTATGTATGTATGTATGTATGTATATATTATTCTTCTTTCTTTCCTTTTCTTCAAAATACACAGGTATAGTTTGTTGGGAGAGAAAGCCGAACGTTTCTCAGCTAATCCCGATACTGGAGAGATATCCACGGTGGTACCATTGGATCGGGAACAAACGTCGATTTATCATTTGACGTTGGTGGCACGTGATTCTAGTCCAACCGAGCCAAGAGCGTCTACCGTCAATTTGACGATACTCGTTAAAGACGTTAACGACAACGCTCCACGATTTTCTAGTCCAAGATACACGGCTTACGTTCCCGGTGGGACCAAGCCCGGTATGAATTATTCCTTTTTTTTTTTTTTTTCTTTTCTTTTTTAATAGTCGACAAAACGATCTTATTCGTCGGTTGGTTTTGTTCCTACAACTGTCGCCTTAAACTGAATTAACACGATCTAATCGGATAATTAAATGCTTTAATGGGGAATATATTATCGTGATCCACGCAGGTGACTTCGTTTTCGGTGCCAAAGCTACGGACGATGACGACGGTGAAAATTCTCGAATAGTTTATCGTCTTCAAGGTAACGACGCCGACAAATTCGTCATCGATTCGAACAGCGGCGTTATCAGAGCAACCCAAGAATTGACGAGCGACGAAACGACTTATCAATTACAAATACAGGCGTCCGATTGTGGCGCGGAACCGCAATACGTCACGGCCGATCTTATGATACACCTTTGGGAGAGACAACTGTTTCCCAGTTTTCGTTCTAACATTAATACGAGATTTACCTTGCCCGAGGACGTGCCCGAAGGTAGAGTCATCACGAAATTAAGCGCAACGACGCCCAAAGACGGTGCCGCTAGTAATTTGGTGTACGGCATTGCCGGTGGTAACGTCGGCGATGCATTGAAAATCGATCCGAATACCGGAGAGGTATGATAATAGATAGTAAAATGGTTCGACGATAAAAAGAAAAAAAAAGACAAAAGATAATAATAATAATAATGAATATCGTTCGTTAACGTTCTTTCTGTTTATTAAATATTCTTCGTAAACTAGGTCCTTGTTGCGTCTGGATTCGATTACGAAACGGCGCCGTATTACGAGGCTTGGATCGAAGTACGTGATTCCGATGCGCCAGCTTTAAGAAGCGTCGTACAACTGCTGGTCAATGTTACCGACGCCAACGACAATCCACCGGTCATGGATGTATCCATTTACAATGCAACGGTACCGGAAGAAGAATATCCACCTCTGTTCGTTTGCAAAGTATCCGCCAAGGATCGCGATTCCGGTGAAAACGGACAAGTACTTTATTACCTCGTCGACGACTATTCCGAATCGTTTATGATCGATAGCAATACCGGTGAGATAAGTACGAACGAGAAATTAGATCGTGAGGATATATCGTCATACGAATTGATAGTCGAGGCCAGGGATCAAGGTCAGCCAAGATTAACCGGCACTGCTATGGTCATTGTTACGGTATTGGATAAAAACGACAATCCACCGCGTTTCACGAGATTGTACAGCGTCAACGTGACGGAAAACGCGGATATCGGTACGTTCGTCATACGTATTACAAGCAGCGACATGGATATCGGACAAAATGCGAACGTCACTTATATTTGTACGGATAATCCGGGAAAAAAGTTTACGATCGATGCAACAAGTGGTAACGTTACGGTCGCTGGCTACTTGGACCGAGAAGAACAAGATGAATATCTGTTAAAGGTACAAATTAATATGATTTATGAAAGTTTATGTAATCCCAGTAAAAATGATAAGAAAACTGGTTGGCGTTACAGACGACCTGTCTTATCCCCTCCCCCTTCCCTTCCCTTCCCTACCCTCCACTCCCCAGATAATATCGTCATAGAAAGTGTAACATTTTTTGTATCTTTCTCTCTCTCTCTCTCTCTCTCTCTCTCTCTCTCTCTCTCTCTCTCTCTCTCTCTCTCTCTCTCTCTCTACTTTACCTTAACATACCAGACAGATCGGTATATCCTGTCACTCGTCGATAAAAAAAAAAAAAAAAAAAAAAAAAAAATTGGTATATTTCAGCATGCACATCTAGTAGCGATAAGTAAGAAAATACGTCACGTGTGTCATGCAACATGTCAAACCGAAATTTCGTAAGATATTTCCTAGAATAATAACGTTGAACGCGTGGCACATAGATTTTCATTGATCGATAATATCTGTAGCTTAATGATCAGTCAGCAAACGTAATGTATCGTTTACAGATCGTCGCAGCCGACGGTGCATGGGCAACGGAAACGGCACTGACTATCACTATCCAAGATCAAAATGACAATCCACCGGAATTCGACGAAGAAGTTTACTATTTCCATTTCCCCGAGTTGCAGCCACCGGCCTCTCACGTTGGTCAAGTTACGGCCGTTGATAACGATAAACAGGGTCCAAACTCAGTTATATCCTACAGTCTTTTACAGCCGTCGGATCTTTTCACGGTCGATCCAGCGACCGGCGATATATTTAGCAAAAGATTGCTTCGTTACAAGCACACGCATCGTCCTTCCTCGCCAGAAAATTTGTATTCCCTGACGATAGTCGGTACGGACAATGGGAAGCCACCGTTATCCTCGAAGACTGTCGTTCACGTGAGCGTTGTCGATGCAAACAACAACACGCCTAAATTCGAACAAAGATCGTATCTTTCACCGGTACCCGAGAATTATGGTATCGGTAAAAGGATCGTCCAATTGAGCGCCAAAGACGAGGCAGATTTCGGTGCCAACGCTGAGATAAGGTATTCGTTTGCTAACACAAACGAGACTGATTACTTCTCGGTCGATGAAAAAACTGGTTGGGTTTACGTACGTCGAAGTTTGACTGGTATCGCTGTTGGTAAAACGTTTTTATTGAAGGCACGTGCCATTGACAAGGGTGTCCCACCGCAAAAGGACGAGGTCGATTTAACTTTAGTAATATCGGGTGAAAATCGACATTCGCCAACTTTCGCTGCCGTTAGTTATCAGGTTAGAGTACCTGAGAACGAACCGGTCAATACGACAATATTAACCATCAGCGCCGTGGACGGTGATTCTGGTCCCAATGGCATGGTACGATATAAAATATCGGCTGGAAACGAAAGAAACGAATTCTTCGTACATTCCATTACCGGAGCAGTAACCATTTTGGAACCTCTGGATTACGATCTTGTTCAAAAGTATAGATTAAATATAACGGCGACCGATTTGGGCTTCGAACCGAAACAAGCGGTCGCTACGTTGACTGTCACCGTGTCGGATATCAACGACAATCCACCGACCTTTAATCAGAGCGTTTACGAAGCTTATTTACCAGAAAACTCGCCACCCAACAGTTTCGTTGATCAGGTTTGTATAACGCTTTTCATCCTTAACGCTTGTATCGTTTAGACGCGATTTATCGAACAATCACACAGGCCGTCGATCCATGAGAGATCATTTTGTAAAAAACAACATTGTTATATGTCGACAGGTAATAGCCCATGATATTGACTCGCCGAAGTATGCCGTGGTAGAGTACAAGATTTTAGGTGGTACGGGAAAGGATCACTTCCGTATAAATGAGAATACGGGTGTTATAACGTCTGAAATCAGTTTCGATTACGAGGAAGCGAACGAATATACTTTAGACATAATAGCAGCCAATCCGGATTCTAGTCCCCAAATGGTCGGTTTCACGAGCGTCCACGTCCATGTAACAGGTGTTAACGAGTTCTATCCGAAGTTTATTCAACCGGTGTTTCACATGGACGTATCGGAGAGCGCGGATGTCGGTACCTCTGTCGGGCTAGTTCAAGCGACCGATCAGGATTCGGGGGAGGACGGTCGTGTATATTACCTGTTCGTTGGTTCATCCAATGATCGTGGCTTTACAATAGGATCTGAAAGTGGTATAATAAAGGTTGCCAGAAGGCTCGATCGTGAAACGCAAAATCGTGTGGTACTTACGGTAATGGCAAAGAATAGCGGTGGTATACGTGGAAACGATACCGACGAAGCTCAAGTTATCATATCAATTCAAGATGGCAACGATCCTCCTGAATTCCTTCAAAACACTTATGACGCTAGCGTTTCGGAAGGGGCGGCTCACGGCACGCGTTTACTAACCGTCAGAGCGGTGGACAAAGATATCAGACCACAGAACAATCAATTCTCTTATTCCATTATCAGCGGTAATCTTGGCCAGGCGTTCAAGGTCGATCCACAAACGGGCGATATCGAAACAGCGAAACAACTTGACAGAGAAACTATATCCTCCTACGATCTCACAGTCGGTGCCATTGATACTGGTTCGCCTCCACAAACCGGTACTACCACCGTTCATATCGAAATTCTCGACGTCAACGACAACGGACCGATCTTCGAACCTCCCGAAGTAATCGGCTACGTAAGCGAAAACGAACCAGCTGGTACCAGTGTCATGACACTTAGCGCCACTGATCCTGATCTACCGCCAAATGGTGCACCATTTACCTACAGACTCGTTGGCGGTAGGCAAAGTGACATGGTAACGCTTGATAAACATTCGGGTGTTCTAAGGACAACGAGGAGTTTGGACAGAGAGACCATGCCACAATTAGATCTTGTCGTGAGTGAAATGATTACTTTTTGTTCACACATGAGTCGATCAAGTGTGTTTATGTGCGAGAGAGATTACGTTTTAACTTTCTTTTATACAGGTGGAAGTTGAAGATTCTGGAGTGCCAAGAATGAAGAGCGAACATACGATAACCGTCATCGTCAATGATCAAAACGATAGTCCTTCGACACCACGATCCGTCCATGTAATAGTACATGCATTTAACGGGGCTACTCCGCTTGGTAAAATCGCGGATGTACATCCGAACGATCCAGATATCACTGGCATTTATTCTTGCAAAATCCTTCAAAGTTCCAACACCAGAGTTTTGAGTATACCGAATGCATGCGACTTGCATACCAACAAGATTACACCTGGTACGTAAAAATTTGTCTCGCGATATAATAATACGAATCATTATCGATACAATATGATTTAAACATTTTCTTATATAATCAATACGTAAAAATATATATACAGGTATCGGGTATTCTCTAAGCGTATCCGGTAATGATGGCCGTCATCCTGACGTAATATCAAAAGTCACCGTAGAATTCATATCCTTCGGAAACGCGACGATAGAAAATAGCGTGACCTTGCAGATAATGAAATTAAATGCAAAGGATTTTTTGAATCAACACTATCGCGCGCTATTGGATCTGTTGCAAGAAGAAATCGAGGTAGACGATACCGTAACGATTTTCAGTCTTGGAGAAACCAATGGCAATGCTAATGTTCATTTGGCTGTTCAGACTCCGCAAGGTAAGGAACGATATGAAATAAAAAAAATAAATAAAAAATTATAACGATCATTGCGCCCCTCCTGTCTCGCGAGTATTCAACAAGTTTTTAATATTGTTCGATCCAGGTTATCGGACTAAATACGAAGTTAGCGAACTATTGACGCGTAATCGTGATAAAATTCAATCGCTGTTCGACGTGACCACTTTTACGATTGGTTATTCACCGTGCAAAAATATGCCATGTGAGAATGGTGGTAGCTGTACTAGTCGTCTAGCCATATACGATGACGCTAGGATCACCGATAGTCAAACGTTGATCTTAACGTCCCCAAGAATGTTACATGAAATGATGTGCATATGTAGAGACGGTTTTACCGGTGAGAAATGTGAAAGAAGGCAGGATCCATGCTCACCGAATCCTTGCTTGTTGGTGAGAACAAAAGAAACAAATTCGTAAATTATTACAAAAAATTATTATTAAAAAATTATTATTAAAAAAAAATAAAGAAATATGTTATCGCTTAACTTAATACATTTTATAAATTTATAGGGCGGTCAGTGCCGTAGATTGGGATACGACTTTCAATGTACTTGTCCTATCGATCGCGAGGGGAAAATATGTGAATTGGAAAGAGGAGACGCGTGTGCCAGCAACCCTTGTCGAAATGGTGGATCATGTCGGAAAAGTCCTGACAGCTTTAGCTTCTTTTGTCTCTGTCGTCCTGGTTACAGGGGAAATCATTGCGAAGCTATTACAGATTCGTGCAGACCGAATCCATGTTTGTACGGTGGTCTGTGCGTCGGAGAAAAACCAGGGTACTTGATCATCCTATTCTTCATCGAAAATTTAACATTTTATATCTATCATCTCTCTTACAATTATATACATATGTATATATATATGTATATATGTATATGTATATGTATATATTTTTTATATATATATATATATATATATATATATATATATATATATATATATATACAGATATAGATGCAGTTGTCCAGAAGGACGTTATGGAAGACATTGCGAACGTTCTACTTTCGGTTTCGATGAACTTTCTTATATGACATTCCCGGCATTGGATGCCAACACCAACGACATAACTATAGTGTTCGCTACGACAAAACCGGATGCCTTGCTATTATACAACTATGCACCACAGACGGGAGGACGATCGGATTTTGTTGTCTTAGAATTAATCAATGGAAGAGTCGTGTTTTCTTATGGCGGTGCAAGAAGTGCTATTACATCGGTATCGATAAAGAATGAGAAAAGTGTTTCGGATGGGGAATGGTGGAAGGTTACAGCAACGAGAAATGGTAGAGTTATTTCTTTGAGCGTATCAACGTGCAGGGAACACGGTGATGTTTGCGATGATTGTAGACCTGGCGATGGAACTTGTTATGCCGATGACGTTGGGCCAATAGGGTTAATATCTCATTGATACTAATAACTATACTTCTAATTTATTTATCCTCCCAATATACTCAAATGATCGCATGACACTATAATTCTTATAGGACATTGAATTTCAATAACAATCCGCTTCTATTGGGTGGCCTTGAAAACGTCGATCCGGTATTGGAACGACCCGGACAAGTACATTCCGATGACTTCGTCGGTTGTATGCATTCCGTATCAATAAACGGAAGATCTTTAAACCTGACGAATCCACTGGGATTGCGTGGTGTGAAACCTACCTGTGGTAGATCGGAGAAAAGCCCGTGCTCGAAAAATGACAAGGATTCGGTCTCTGTTTGCGGACCGAAGTCAAAGTGTTACGATAAATGGCATCAAGTGATTTGTCAATGTGGATCATTAATTGCACCGAACTGTCATGGTGCGTTCGAGCCTGTCACCTTGAGCGAAGGTGGATACATCGAGTTCAAGGTATGTATATACTACATAAAAGAAAGAAAACATTAATATATAAGTGCTTTACGCCAGCAAAAAAAAATATTGTTCATCGATGTTTTCGTCGATAGATATCGGACAAGCACAGAAGAATACAATTATTAGAATATCTCTATGGTGGATCAACGATGTGGTATAAAAATCGTTCAAAACGAACGGTCGTTGAGGAATCAAACATGTTCACGGTGAATCCAGTATTAAAAACGGTTGGTCTGATGTTCCGTACTGTCAAACCTGATGGTATTTTGATATACGCTGCGACGAACAAGCACTATACGTCGGTAGAGGTAAGACGATGTTACGAATTGACATGATGAAATATTATTAAACATGTATTGTCTATGTTTTCCTCGTACATTACAGTTGAAAGGTGGTCAATTGACATATTCATCATTATTGGGTTCTCCTGTTAACATGACCATGCACGTTGAAGGTGGCCTGGCAGACGGTAACTGGCATAATTTAACATTACACGCTTATTCCCGAGGTTTGAGATTGCTCGTCGATGGTGTCTCGAAGGGTGACGAATTGGATTTGGCCGGAGTACACGATTTTCTCGACCCATATCTATCCGTCTTATCGATCGGAGGAGCAAGCCAGAATCTTTATCACGCTCGAAGCGCTGGCGCCAAGAGCTTCGAAGGTTGTCTGGCAAATTTTACGATAAACAACGAGCTTCAACCGTTCAACGGTTCGGGATCCATTTTTAAGGACGCGCTGTATCACGGAAAAGTTAATACCGGTTGTAGAGGACCGATAGGCATTAGCACGGCCACATCAGCCGATCCTCTTAGCATCGGTATCACCCTAGTCATAGTGTTTTTCATTATCCTTTTAATAGCGATCCTCGTGAGTTTCATAGTATTCCGTTTGAGACGTCAAAACAAGGAAAAGTCGGCTCCATCGGTGGTTAATAAAAATACGAACGCGATAATGACCGGTAATCCATTGGTAGGGACGGGTAATGACAATCTCATGTCGCGTCACGAAAACACATACATTTCTGATGGCTCGGATTTGCGTGGCGTCGGACACATGGGTCCGGAATTGATATCGAAGAAGTACAAGGAACGGGAAATTAATTCGACGAGCGAGCATAGACCGCAAAGGCCAGACATAATCGAACGCGAGGTAACGAAATCACCGCCGATCAGAGACGAACATCCACCTATGCCTCCGCCAACCCAAACTTCACTCCACTCGCATGAACACAATCAGGAGCCCGACATGCCGGAACACTACGATCTCGAAAATGCAAGTTCCATAGCACCAAGCGACATCGACATAGTTTACCATTACAAGGGTTACAGGGACGGAATGAGAAAATACAAGGCGACGCCACCGCCGATTGGTAATTATGGGAATCATCACAAGCACACCGGACAACAGCACAGGCACGCCGGTCCTTTTCCACCGCGAGCAATGCCACCCCCGAACGTAAATCAACCGCCGGGTCCAGCACCGAAACTATTACAAAGTACCCCATTGGCTAGACTATCGCCAAGCAGCGAGTTGTCCGCTCAACAACCAAGGATCTTAACGTTACACGACATCAGTGGGAAGCCCTTGCAAAGTGCATTGCTTGCTACCACTTCGTCGTCCGGTGGTGTAGGAAAGGACGCTTTAAATTCCAACAGCGAGAGAAGCTTAAATTCCCCGATAATGAGCCAACTCTCGGGATCGACGGCAAGTCGTAAAGCGCCACAATCCAATAACGAAAATTCGGTGAACAATGTATCGTCCGGTCCAATGGGACTGACGGCCGAAGAAATAGAAAGATTAAACTCGCGACCAAGAACGTCCAGTCTGGTATCGACCCTGGACGCTGTT